>VZTL01017678.1:14560-40607 GCA_013400535.1 Scopus umbretta
AAAAGAAAAAAAAAGAAAGAAAGAAATTGGCCAAACTCTTTTATTTTAAAGGCAGGGATGGATTTTTTTTCTTTTTTTCCATTGATCTGAAAATCGCTTTCTTTCAGGTTAGAGAGTGGGAAGTGCACACAAATTAACACGCATTTTATATGTGCACTAACAAGAAAAGCCCCATTCATACTGAAAGTTTAAATTTTGCAAACATTAAGTCATTTCCAGTTAATCTGAAAGCAGCAACTGAAAGGAGTACTGAAATTCGGCTACTGAATGTGTTTTTCATGCTAGGTATTAAAAAGATCTGTTAAAGAGTTTTGTTTCTGATCATAAAAGAAAAAAATGAAGTGCTTGCTGTCAAAAAAAGATTGGGCCAAAACGTGCGGTTGTTTCACTCTCTTTATTTTCAAGGGATTCCTGAGTCATCCTAAGGTTCTTGCCAGTGTCCTCCGCTTTTGTCTTGCCATCCTACTGGCTCTGAAAGAGCCTCTCTCATATCAGGAATGTTTTTGTACCATTTTTACCAATGGAAGCGGGAAGATTAAAAGAACAGTGGTGATTTTTAAGTTTTACACTGTCACTGCCAAAATATTTAGTATTCAAAATATGAAAAGCACGGTGAAGCAGGTATACTCATATTATTTAACTGCACTAGTTCCCTCTAATATCTTATAACCCTGGACTTGCAGTTCCTTGAGCATGAACCTTATCACTGATAATGGATGCACCAGAACTTTGGCAAGCGAGGAGGATTATCTCTCCCTATTGTGCCTGGCATTGCATCAGGTTTCCAAACAATAAGTGATTTTGGCGATTCATGGCTCAGAGGGTTGGTAGTGGGATGTTGAACCTTTTTATCTCCAACTTGTATCGGTTCAAATCCAGCCTGCTTGAGCAGTGACCAGAAGTTCATGTCTCCAGCAGCATGAGCGAGCATGTCCAACCTTAACACCACGCAGTCCGTGCTGCGGTCACCTCTAGGCAGTAGAGCTTCATAGTGCTTCCTCCAGGGTGTGTGCAATGGTGGTGGCGTTGTAGCAGGGACAACCCGAGAGCGTGGGTGGGGTGCGCGACGGTGTCCGTCAGCTCCTGTGGAAGCAAGAAAGATCGGCTGTTAGGATCTTTAAGCTCTGCAGTGCTGAGACAGGACAGATGTTAAGAATTCACTGGCAGGTTTAAAGCATGAATCTTCAGTTTTGTGACATGAAATCGAACCTTTGTTGCTTTTTTTTTTTTTTTTTTTTTAAATACTTAGTATTGTTCACTACTTTTGTAAGTTGGTCTAAACCAATGTCCTTCCCCACTGAATTTTTACAGTAATATTTTCTAAGGTAATCTAGAGTATATTTTAGTTGCAATCTATATTAAGGCAATTTATTTGTTCTGTCTGTTGCTGTGACTGAAGAAAATTATGGAAGACTTTGTTGGTAACAAGAATGCTATTTAATGAAGAAATGTGTAATTCCATTATTTATTGTTTGAGGTTTGTTTTTTGGTTATTTCTCTTAAGTAACTGACACCTAAAGGGAACACAGATACATTTCAGGCCAGTAAAAAGGCTTTCTTTTAAACTAATTTTCACCCTATCCTCTCTCCCTTCCACAAGGTGGAGGGAAGCCCTTGCCCTTTCTTACAATGCTAAGCCATCTCTTGCAGCTGGTTTCTCTGACCTTGATTCAGCACAGCACCGCAGCACGTGTGTCTCTGAACCTACTGATAGTTCTGTTCACTATCTTAAGTTATACATGTGCTTGAGTGCGAGTGAAGTGTGATTATTCACTGTTAATCCTACCCAAATTTCAATAATGGGGAATCTGGTCTTTTTTTATTATTATTGTTTTAAATCTTGTGCACAAATACTTTGAAGAACAAACTGAACTTTGTTTTTCATTCGGACTAGAATGTGGAAGGAGAAGTGCATAATATAGACTTGTTATGTAGCCTAGTTCCATTACCTTAAAATTCACAGTTGAACACTTCTAATAAACCTTAAAAAAAATTGGCAAATACACCAAAGAATCAATACGAGTAAAAGACTCTGATCATTAACAAACTGCAAACCTCATCCTTTAAAACAAAGCAGAAAGTTTTTGTAAATATTTATGTTTATAAATGTACAGCAGAGTAAGAGTGTTTTTTAGATTATTTAATTACCATATTTCTAAACTATTTACATTATAGACAATACTTGTTAGTTTGAAAAGCTCTTGAGTGTTTTTTGTTTTGGGTTGTTGTTTTTTGTTTTTTTTTAATTCATTATCACTCATGCTTAGAATAACTCTGGCTTCCTTGGGATAGCGTGGAAAAGTCAGTTTTCTGGCTGTAGTTGGCAATCGTAGGAGAACACATCTGGACAAACTCATCAGATCAATACCCAGAGGCGAAAGAGAATATGTAGCATGTTTACCAGGGTGGACCTGGGCTAGATGAAAAAATTTGGATCCTAACTTCCTCACTTAAATCTGTCAAGAGCCCCCAGTGACGTTGTGACAAGAGCAACTTGCAACCTGCCCACGGGTCTAGCTTCCATGCAACACTGTGTTACCAATATCATAATGTATTTTGTTCTTCCTTTGCAATGTAAGTTTTTGCTTTGGGTCAATTCGAATTTACAAAAAAGAAAAAAGTTAAACCTGGTTAAAACCTTTTTTTTTTGTTTATGTTCTGTTTATTTCTAATGTAATGTTTTAATAACATAATACCACTTTACACATTTTCTCTGAATGTTTGTCTGTCTCTTCTACTCCTTCTCCCTTCTCCGGTGCACATGATTCTGGTTGTGTGTTTGGTACTCAAATTTGCCCCTGCAAATAGGAGTTCAGATATCTCATGAATTGTAATATGATTTTTTTTTTTTTTTTTAAACCAGTAAATATGAGCATAAAACTCATTCTAGAGTTTTATGGAGTTTTCTGGACTTCAGAAGGGGGAACAAACTGGTCTTTAGCTATGAGTGGTTGGGTTTTCCCTGCTCAGATCCCAGCGCAGCCACTTCAGGGTTTTCCCAAAGGGTCACCTTTCCTCCTGAAGCTCGTGTACTGACTAAGATACAAAAATGGACCGAATAGAGGTCGTATTTTGCAGTTGAATCTGTTTGGTGTCCATTTACTATTAATAAAAGTTGAATAAGGGGATATATATATATGAATATGCCTGGCACACAGATGGGAACATTTGGCTCCAGTCAGGAGTAATGAACAACCAAAAGCTGCCATAAGGTTTTGGGCCCAAAAATTTGGGGGAGAAAGGTGATTAAATTTAAAGTCATTACTGCTAAAGGGTAGTGGGGGCGGGGGGGGAAGAAAAATGTTTTCCATTCCTCAGTAGCAAACTATACAACAAACTATACAAACATCACTTGGAGTATGTATGCTGTACAACCAACAGTTGTGTTTAGAACTGTTGATGATGGTTGCTAACAGACTGGCCAGGCTGTATTTACGGAATGCTGTGTGAAAGACTTTGTTCCTGTTTATGTACCATATTTCCTGTTTGAGTGTTCACTTGTTAAGTTTAAAACAATTAATGACTAACACTACTACTTAAAAAAACCTGATTTGCAAGCTGTTGACAAATGGCATGTTTAGAATATACAATCTTTCCATATATTGGTATAAGTGTGCGGTAAGGAAGCATACTTATTTAATACAGCAAAACACTTTTTTTTTTTTTTTTTTAACCATAGTGTATAGCAAAACTTTTGTACCTTTGAAAACAAAAGTAATGGAGCTGATGATAACGAGCAAAGAACAGGCTCTGCCATGTCTTTCCCCAAACAGCCTGCACTGAAGCATTTAAATTCTCTCTGCTCGAGTCCCTCCCCTCTGCTTTGGTTGGGGCTACCACCGCCTCAGAGATTTTCTATTCTTTGAAACTGGAATAGTACTGAAAGGCTAAATTTTGTTCTTTTCCTATATTGCCGGCGTATTGAAGCTCTTCTGTACGATTCTACTTCTTGACTTACGTTATTAGCCAAAGTAAAGCTCCGCATGTGATTTAGTTCCATGACAGTAAGAAACAAACCAGATATATACACGTTGCTTTATGAAACCATGCTACCAGGAATCCCTCAACCAATGCGTTCCCCAGGGATCCACAACGTGCAGCTGGATGGAACAGCAAAAAGTTGGGATCGAAAGCTGCATTGACTTTTTTGGGCAATCTCCAGCTGTCTAGTGAAGAAATCGGAACTCCAGCTGTTTCCTCCACATCTGGGATCTCTAGTGCTGCTGACTGCTGTTTGTGAGGTCCCAGGTAAGTTCTGAATGCTGTTAAGGCTTGTCTTCATGTTTGCAAGAACGATGTTTGACACATCTACAGAGGGTGCTTGTAAAGGGTCTGAAAGCATTTCTACGCTTTCTTTAAACTTGCCAGGTTTTTCTGTATAGCGGAGTGTGTGGTTTTATAGCAAGTGTGGGAGCGATGGGTGCTGCAGAGAGTGAGTATTTCCCAGACTTTGACTTGATCTGTTGCGGCGTTTTGCAGACCCCTCAGCATCCATGCAATAGTCCTAAAAGGTCTGGGAAAGGTGAATGAAAAGCAAGCTTATAGGCAGTAGGTTATACAAGGGTAAATATTTCTAAGAGAAAATTTAAATCTGTAAGCAACTGATGTGCAGCAAAGAGCATCTCGTCTTTGTTAAAGACCACAAAATTTGCCACAACTCTTCTCTTCTGACTTGCAAAAGTAGTTTATTTGCAGTCTTAGTACTCTCCAAATATATCAGAAGATCATCTCCTCCTGTCCTGTCACAAGTAACTAAGAGTTAATGGAAGTATTGTACCAAATCCTGTCCTCGTTTCTGACTCGCACCATTGTAACTCCACTGAAGGTGGTGGTTACTCGAAGTTTAATGTCAGTGTGAAAGAGCAAATAATTTATTTGGATGGCCAGCTTGCGGTCCTGCTCCTTGCTTTACAGTCTAATGAGGAGAGTATTTTTGGAAAGTATTTGCAAAATACTTTGTGAAGGAGCACTAAGATTCTGTAGTTGAGGCCAAATTTGTAAGCAACCAGCAGACAACTATACCCCCCCCCCAAAAAAAAAAAAAAAAAAAAAAAAAAACCAAACCAAAAAGGCCTGTTTTGACAGAGTTGCTTAAATGCTTTGATCTGTAGTCCTGAGTTGGTGAGAGACACTTCAGTTTGTCTGTTTTGTATCTTGAGAAACTTCACATATCTGCTTATTCTCCAGTACAGCAGATTAGTTAAAGTAGATCTGCAATGAAATGTAAACTCATTTTCTTTTAAAGGCTTAATTAATTTTAAAGCCATTACAGGTTAAATTTTATTGATATTGGTGTAACAGCAGATTCTTCTGTTCTTTGCTGAATGCGTGCTTGCTTGCAGCAAGCAGTCTGTGTTCGAAGTGTGTTTAAAATACGAGGTTGCAAATTTGAGTAGCTTCTTGTTGGCTGAAACAGTTAGAGCTGCCCTTGTCACTGGCATGCCTAAGCCTAAAGTGAGACTGGGAAAAGTTACGTGTTTGTCCTGTTCAGCTACAGGCCAGTTCTGTGTGATTTTTAGGTGCTCGTCTGTTACTACCTGGCTGCAGCATTTGCATGGGATGATAAGAATTTAGATTCAGCTTCCTCTAAGTCCTTGATTTTTAAACCTTAGAGAGTGCCCAGCTGCAGGACATGGGTTATTGCAATGTGACTTCCAAGCTCTGCCTCTCTCGAGCAGCTCAACTTGAGATCCATCCCCTAGCTGTCTGGATATTGCTCATCTCATAATGGGTTTTACTATAGCTGTTAGGAAGCAAACCCAAAGAATTTTTAGAGAGCAGTCAGTCTGAAAATAAAGTGACTGATATGTTTGGTAGAATGAACTTGAGATGTGGGATTGTGTGTGAGAGCGGAAAATGTGGCTTTTGATCTTACAGATATGTTTGTTATGTGGGTTGTTGGGCTCAAAAGTTTGAATGTCCTTAATATAAAATAATGTGTGTGAGTATTTGAGTCTGTTTCTTTTCTGCTTTGTGTGAGCTATTTAATGGTTGGTGAGCCAGAAAAAAATCACTGTGTTTTCTGATGGTTCAGGCACCCTCCCGATGAGTGGAAGACTTGAATTAAAGTTCCCACTCTGAACCAGGCAAAGCAATTAAGAATGGGGATTTGCACTCGCGTTCCCACCTTTTAGTGCTGCGATTACAGGTTTTTGAAATTGTGCCACAGAGAGAGCGAGTGTAACAAAACTTGTTACACAATCTCTGAGGTTGACCTGGAAAAGTCATTCAAAGCAGGTGCCCAGCTGGATGGAGCTCAGTCTTGTGTCTCGCATGTGTGAACAAATGGCTGATGCTGAGGCCGGGGGGGGCGTTGTCCCTACTTATCTGTAATCTACCTGGAAAAAATAATTCGGACCTCTTTGGGTTCCCTGAGCACCTTACCTTGAGCTCTGGTGGTGTTTGTATTTATGGGCACCTGCCTGTTTCCAGCTCTAGTCTTTGATACCAGTACTGACCTTCTCTTCCTCTTTGCAACCTGTCCTCCACACCAGGTCACTGAGGAGGGCAAGGAATGAGACTTTCCTTGCTCTGCAGGAGACCAGCCTAGCAGGTGGATAGAACGGTGGGATTTCAGGTGTCATGTAGCATTGACATTTGCCGCTCCCAAATCTAGTGCTTGACAGTGCTCAGAGCCACTAAGAAACGAATGGAGTGATCTCTGCAGGCATCTGAAAGAGGGAAGGAGTCTGGGTAAAGCGTATGGAAGGATATGGAAAGAAAATGGCCCCAAGTTGCATCAGAGGTGGTTTAGATTTGCTATTGAGAAAAATTTCGTTACTGAAAGTGGTCAAGCATTGGAACAGGCTGCCCAGAGAGGTGGTGGAGTCACCATCTCTGGAGGGGTTAAAAAAAATGTGTAGATGTGGCACTTCAGGACATGGTTTAGTAGGCATGGTAGTGGTGGGTTGGCAGTTGGACTGGATGATCTTAGAGGTCTTCTCCAACCTTAATGATTCTGTGATTCTGTGACATGTAGGCTGAGTCCAAAAAGAATGAATGCGTATTTATTTGTGTAAGTTGAGTGTGTAAGTAAGGTGGGCAGCTGAGCTGGCATCCAGAAGCACGGACCTAAGATTGTGTGACCAGAAAAACGGGACCCTGTGGAAGCAAATAAGGAAATGTTAATTGAGGTGTATAGAGCAGGATTGAGAAGGGGAGGTAGGATATTGTCTGAAGTATATTTACTGTTGTAATTTCAAAATGTCTGGCAGCTTACACCTCCCATTCTTCCATCAGAGGAACGTGCCATTGCCACAACTTTGGATTACTGTGGATGTAGTGTGTCTTAATGCCGTCCCCTCTGTCCTTTGCCTGTCTCAGGGGCATTGGTTTCCTACCGTGTCTGCCTCTTCTGCATCATTTCCTCACTGTATGAAGGCAGAGTAGCTTGAAAAGGAAAGATGGCGAGGAAGAGGAGACTGGGGATGATAATTAAGGTGGCAGTGATAATTGTAATGTGTGCCCCGAGTACTGGCTGGGGGGAAGGATCACACCTTTGTTGCAGCACAGCTGAGTTTGCTGTTGATGTGTAGTTAATCTAAGTGAAAAATCTAATGTGGTGCTAGTTTTTGTGATACTGCTCAGGACTCCTGTATGCTTTGTTTTTATTTTAATCTGCTTGCTTGGCTAAAGAATCAATACTTTTCTTTTTTATAAAACCAAAATATCTTACCCTGTGTTTTCATTTACTTCAGTTCCAATGTTTCATCCCAGATCACTGATTTATCTTGTGGTGTTGATTTTTTTTAAGACTCAAAAACACTTAGCAAACTTACTTCTCATCACAACCAGTTACTATTTTAATGGATCAAACTCACTAAGGGCACAACAAAATCTTAAAGTGACATATCTGTATTATTAGAACTGTATCCTGTAACTCTGCTTTTAGTTTGTTCATGTCCAAGTAAATTAAGTTAAGTGGCTTTCTTTAGGAGTCTCATAAGTTGTTATCAACCAATATTAGAAAGCATTTTAAACGATTCCAAATGAGACTTCTTTGAAAGATGACCTAGCTATGGGCAATTTCAATCGTATCTGGTAAATAGCTTCAGATAACCTCCACTGCTAATTGAGTCTTGTGTTTTGTGTTTTCTTCTTCCCAAGCTTGGGTACAACACTGATTATTATTCCATTCAAGACATTTTGCCAAATTTTGAAATCTACCATTTTGAGCAGAGAAAAACTTTGCTGAACTTGAATTGCTGTTGCAATTCATTGGCCTTCCTTCTGTCTTGGTACAGGAATGGCTTCTAATGAGAGCAGACCCCCTGTTTTAAAGGGCATTTTAAAGGTCCCTACATTTTGCCCAGATGTTCAGTGTCTTATCTAGTACTTTGTTAATTTGTAGTTATCTTGTCAATAAAGTGTCTTTTTATCAGACACATGTAGTATAACAGTTACTAGTTATATGCATATATACAGCTGAACTTACTGGCTTTGAGTATTTCCTGTGCTTCAGAAATACTTTTATAATCTGTTGTGCAGGCTCAGCTGTTCTTAATTCTAATGTGATTCATATTGTGCTTAGAAATCTGACATTCTTGGCTTGTCAGAAATATTAATATATGTTAGTGCCATATCTATTGAAAATTGACATGTTTTTTGCCGTGCTTTAATTTTCACTTCTTTATATTGCACCACTCCGTATTGAGCAACACAGCATTGTTTGCTTTTAAATTTCCCTCTCTCCTTCAGTCCTGGGAAACCAGAAATAATTAGATCATATCTATTTCTCTTGGCTTGCATAGTTTTCACTTGTGAATTATGCCAGGCAAAACTGTATCCCTCCAGTGAGACTTTGGTTGTCATTGTTATGAGCTACATCTGGGCTGTGTAATACTTCGTACTTTGCACGACAAAGACTCTTTGCCCATGGCTCAGAGTCAGAAACTGTACCCTGCCAGCAAGTGGGAGTAGCTCTTTCCTCTAGCAAAAGTGCCATGCTTGTCCTTCTCAGGCCTTTCTGCTGTGGACAGAGCTGTTGTACGGACAGGAACGCTGCTCTAAAGCTCCAAAGGTGGTAATGACCTTGACTCTTGAGAGACAGCCAAAAGTATTATGGGAACGTTGATCTCCAAGTGGACGGGTCCCCTTTCTTCAGTGGGTCGTGGAAGACTGGAAGGAAAATTCAGGCTTCCATCTACTTGAGCCAAATAATCTATCCTGGTACCAGGATGGAGATTTATCTTCAGGAAGGGTGTTTGAATGCACCTTTAAGGTCCGTATCATGGCAAATCAAAAGCCTTTACTGTTTAGCCACCTCCGTGTTTCATTACCCTGCCTCAGAGGAGCTGACACTTTTGCTTCCAGGTTGAGTCTTTCTGATTTCAGCTGGGAAGTAATGAATGTTGCTGTCTCTCTGTACAGTCTTTCATCTCGCTGATAATATCCTTTTCTTGTATAATCATGGGAGTAGTAAATGATTACTATTCAGACTTCCTCTTTAAACTGAGACTTAAAGAGTTTGTGTCTCTCCTCACATGGTTTTTTCTTGCTGTCATCTCTTTATCTGTCGTCTCTTTTGTTGCCATGTTCTTTATCGAACTTTCGCATGGTATTGACCCACCAGTTCTTTACTGAGGGTGTTTGATTCTGACAAGGCACTATAAAACCAAACCTTCTTTGGAGGATTCTCGTGTTTGCGAAGTAATGAAGAAGCAGTGCCACTTGGTTGTCCAGAGAGGAACATTAAAAATGTATGGACTTTGGGTTTGGGAGTTTGTTTCTTTGTTTTGTTTTGGTTTTTTTTTCCCCCTGCTCCAGCCTACCTGCTAGGTCAAGAGAACATCAAGTGCTCCAAGCAAAAGTGCCCCTGTAGGCAGAAACCTTGGAGGTTGCTCTAATTGCTCACCCATAACATTTTTCTTTGCATAACAGCCATACTCAGAGCTGGTGCTGGAAGAAGCACTCTCATTGAAGCATAAAGCTGTACTGATCTTTAATTGAAATAGCATTTAAATGCTGTCTTTTTCTGTCCATGTAGAAGAAAATGCACAGCTCATTTTTGAAGCCTCATCTCTCTTGTTTACCATCCTCATCCATGTTCTCTCCCATCTCTTTTTCCCAAATATATTATAGCATCAGCAAAGTCAACTGTTGTGCAACAAAAAATCTACTTTGAATGGAAATCCTAAATATCTGGGGGTTTTGTATACTATTAAGAAATGCAGGTTTTTGTTACAGAGTGTAAATGAAGTCTGAATACGACTCCACAGCTTGCTATTGATGTCTGTGTGGTGTGATCTGTTGTAAAGACAGGAGATGATCTGACGCTCAGTGACGTTCCCTTGACTCATGTATCTTACCAGAACATTATCGCAGCATAGATACGTCATGTTTTTAAGTAGCATGTATTCTCAAAATAGCGAGTCACAGCTGCCTTTTATTTCTGCAGTGCGCAGATGTGAGGTTACAGTACAGTTCTTCCCCCCCGAATGATGTATTGCTATCGTGACCTTGACTTCTGCTCTTACGGAGGTTCATGGCCATAAAAATCACTTTGTTCAAGAGCAGTGGCTGTAACAAATAAGCTTAGCTAAACCATCACTTTTTCACTTTTACTGATTTCACTCTTCTGCTTTATGACAGAGGTTAATACAGAGAATTAGATTTCAGTGACATTATTTAAACCTCTTTATCCTTGTCTAATTAAACTGAATACTTTGAAGATGATTCATACTGCTTGACACTTGCATCTAAATACTTTTTCTTTTAGATGGAAAGTAAAGGAAATGTGCAGACTAGAAATTCAAATCAGCCTTCCTTTCAGTTACTGAGAGAGAGGGTTTTTTGTTTTTAAACCTTCACTAGAAAGCACTATACTTTTCCAATATCTGGTGTGATGATAGCTAGCTCCAAGATAGATAGGTTCCCAGAAAATGTGTCTTAAAGGGAAAAGTTCAAAAGCTGTCAAGGTAACCCCAGTTCCAGTGCAGAGCATCATCATCACCTGTTGCGGAGTGGCACCAGTGAGCTTTGGACGTTGCGACTTCACCCGAGCTGCATGCGTATATTGGCATGTCAGTAGGACCCAGGACTAGGTACAACCTTCCCTCAACCCCACCACCCATCTCCCCATGCATCCAACTTTCTGGTCTTGGGAGCTACGGTGTACCCCGGTGAAGAAGTTTACGGGAGGGGGGAGCAGGACTGGTTGATGGTCCATGTTTGATGTTCTTCCCGCCATAGAACAGCTGTGGTCTTGTGGCAGATTCTTTCAGGTTTTGTCAGGTTAGTCAACAAGGAGACACTGAATTGAAAGATTTCTGCCTTACAATGGATACTTCTTCCTAAGCTACCAGGAATTACTTGGTTTTGCATAATGTTTTGTGTACTGTCCCTTCCAGAAGGCACGGTGTGAGTAACAAAGGCAGGGTTGAAAGATACTATGGTTTCCGTTCCTCTCCATTACAGGACTTAATGATATAAAGAGCACAGTATTTCATTGATGTTTGCTGTTTCTGCTTGTGGGCTTTTCACAATACTGTGGTCAGGAAGATGACAAGAGAAAGGATGACTAATGTAGATCTGCTCCCTCTTTTGGAATAGGAATAACCTCCTTTTCTGATTGTATTTCCTCCCCCCTTCCTTAGAAAAGTTGGCTCAGAAATCCATCACAAAGGAAATAAGTTCATTTGAATTTCTATTGAACCTTGAAAAGCTGCTTTTATGAAGTCCTATTTGGAGGCTTTCAACAGTGGCCTTTTGACAAGAGCGCGAGGCAAAACTGAAACTTGCAGTCCAGATACCCCAGTGTCAGTGGCTTGCCCGTGGTTCTTGCATGTATCACAGATGAGTTGTGGAGGAAGGAATGAGAAAAGATGAGGAAAATGAGACCATTACTCATTCTTGGGGGTATGCTTGGTGATCCAAGTCCTCGATAGCTGTAATAGTAAGAATCTCTACCGTACAAGGAAAATTTACTATTAGCTAATTGGAAAAAATGCCTGCGGAAATCTGCTTTACTCTATTAGGAGGTAAGAGGAGGAACTGGCTGAACACGATGACTTATTTCCCTGTGCCTTTACAAAATTTCTGATGTTCTTCTAAGTAAGAATTTGTACGTTCAGCCTTCATTTTTGATAGTGTGTTGAATGGTGATCCTACGTACTCAAAGAAAGATTTTTTTTTTTCTTTGAGACAGCATAACTCAGAAGAACAAAAGTCTCTAACAGATACAGAGATGAAAATGTGTCTGTTCTCAGTCCCATGCTGCATGTGTTTCAGGAGCAGTATGGTTGTTCTCTGTTCTTGGCATGACTTAAAAAATGTGTGTGGCGCTGAAAACAAGAGCGGCAGTTTTACAGCTGCATTAGGAATATGGAATAGGTACGCCTGAGTGAATAAAACTGTCACAGATTGCATCACTGGGCTTTTTATGCCAAAAGAAGCTATGGCTGCCCTTGTTGAAAGTTAACATTTAAGCTACTGTTAGATTTGCGTGTATTGTTCTGAATTCAGTGTAAACTATAGATATGTGGTCTTGCTCCAAAGAGGCTACGTGGTCTACACTTGGTTATCAGAACTTTTTCTTACTGCAGGCAGAGTTGTTGAGCAAAGATACTGGTTCCTTCAGCTGAAAAATCTTTGGTTTTCTTCATGTGAGGCTTTAAATCCAACCAGATTTTTTTCCTGAGTCACTCAGTAACATACAGTGTGTTCAGAGGGAAGCTTCTTCACGGTGCAGGGTCTGCATGTGCGCAGCCTGACGAGCATTTGAGCCCTGCTTTCTTCTGCACCCTTCCCATCCAAAAGCAAACACTTCCTCTGAAGGCTAGAATGGAAAAGCTGTTCCTGCATTTTTCATTTTTTATAGGGTAATTGGAGGCCTCTAGATGGTTAAAAAATACCATTGTATCAAACTGAGTCCTACTTGTTGAGCAACGATTAAGACAGAGATGAGATCAGGAGTAGGCACAGGCTGTGCTTACTCTTGGAGGAGTGATTTGGTGCAGAACAATTGGCGCATTGTAGGTTTAGTTGGGCAAGATACAATTTTTAAATAAATAACCTTTCCCTGGTTAACTGTGATATGGAGCTGCTTATTTCAGCGCTGGTGTTTGTGTGCTGCTGTCACACGGGGCAGGCTGCCCGACTCTGCAGTCCCTGTACGCTTTATGGATTGCACAGGTTATTCAAACTTTGTTCTCCGTAACTCATTCTGCTGAACTCTAGCTGATACTGGCAGTTTTTTCTTCAGGTAATACAACTCCGGATGATGTGGCTGGTCTTTCCTTTGTCCTTTTTGATTGAGTGTCTTGTCGTGAAAGAGAAGTTTGAAAGAGCAACCTAATGTGCCTATAGAAGATGTCTCTCTGGTTTGGGGCATGATAGAGGTCTGAGACCCAATTTTCAACAGCAAGGTAATTCTGTGAAGTTCAGAAAAATCTCTCTGAGTTCAGGCTGTCAAGTTATTCTAATTTCAATCAAGTTTCTGTACACTGGACGAACTGTATGTTTTTAAAAGGCATTTTTAGTAGTAGAGAAATAATGTCTTACGTGGTAAGTCTGTTTTGTGTAACAGTTATGTGTTTCTTGTATTTAAACAGTTCTCAAAATAACAGGTGGCAATAGGAAGGCAAATAACGGGAGTAAAATGAAGCCGTGACTTGAGAAACACTTTTTTTCTTACATCAACGTCAGAGTTTATTTCTCAAGGGTTAAAGTCTGACCAGTAACTTCTGCGCTTGTCCCTAATTATATAGCGATCTGCGCCCATGAAACTCGGCACTCTGTCTCTGTAGCTGGTTTATCTGGCCAAAACCCTGACGTTTCTACTGTTGAAAATACTTTTGTCATTAAAAATACAGGGAGTGAGGGAGATTTTGCAGATAATCTTCTGACAAGGTCACTTCTGGCATTTTTTTTAATTTTTTTTTTGAGCGAGTTGTTTTTGCAGCGCTCGTACTGTTCAGCAGAACGCGGAGCCCCGTCGAGGCCTGGGAACCGGTGCTAGGCTGCTGCTGGCAGCCGCCCGCGCGGTCCTCGCCGGGGCCGGGGCTGGGTCTCAGTTTGGCCCTGCCACGGCGGTTCCTTTCTCATGGCTCCCCCACAAAGGCTGACCCTGAATTTTGTAGACTAAACAGAAGAGGTGCGTAATGGCCATGAGGGTCAGGAAGGACAAGAAATGACTGGGTTCAGACTACTGCGAGGGTTTTACTGTCGCTTGCTAGTTTGTGCTTGAGGATGAAAATGTGCGTGCCCAGTGAGAGCCTTTAAAGATGTATAATGTCCATAATGAAGCCTGCTCTGAATTAGCAGTCTGTTATAATTTGAACATTTGCGTTCTGAATTCTGCTTTCTGGCTCCTGTAACTCAGGGCCGCGTAGTTACAACAGTTGCTTGAATCCTAAGGGTTTTCCCCTCAAACCACCATTTCTTATTGAGGGTTTCTAACACTTTTTTTGAATATCAGCACAGTGGTTAATGGATTGTTTCCTGCCTGAGTTGACTTCAGGCAGTTATTTGTATCCACTCTTTTTGTAATAACAGAATTAAAGGGTGTGTTTATAAAGATGAGCAGCAAATGAAGCAATAAGCAAGCAAATAGCATTTGTATGCAAATGCTGTAAGTGCTTTGTCATGTTCAGGGATCTGTCAGCTACCTCCATGCTTCCAAAACTTTATCTCCATCAGTTCTCTGTACTGAGGCTTTATGCCAAAGCCTGATGAAGTCAGTGGGTCTTCCCTCTGCCAGTGGTGGGCTTCTGATGTGGGTCTGAAACAGGAGAGAAGCAAGAAGTTACCAGCCACTACGATTTCACCAGGAGCTTCCCTGTATTAGGAAGGCTTTTTCTGTGTTGTGAATAAAACCAACTCACAAGAGCCAAAGAATAGTCCAGCTTTGGAAACTCTTGCATTGTCATCTGCATCGGCTGCTGTCTTGATCTGGTCACCTCAGGAGCTGAAAACATTGAGCCTGTACTGCCTGTGTGAAAGAGCCAGCCACTCTAGCTGGAACTGGAAGAGATTAACAGTTTTTGTAGCTTCTGGGGAAAAAAATAATAATTAAAAAAAAAAAAAAAGTGGACAGGAAGCATGTTGACCAGCGTGTCAAAGCTCTGTTTCCTTATGTAGAGTATATGGATCTGTTGGGTTCGCAGTGAAGTGATCCCTTGGGTTTGCAGAGTAGGTGATTTCCACCCTTCTCCCCCATCCCTCATGCCTGCAGTGTCTGGTGTAAGCTGTGAGCGCCCTGGGTAATCCCTCCGTTCCTCAGCTGAGACAGGCTGGAGAGCTTCCAAACTATGTCCCATCAGTCCTGTTACCTTTTTGTTACTAGGAATTGCAAGGTGCTGTAGTGCCGGGGGAATGAGTGAAACCTGTGTTGGTTTTATATGGGGTTTGAGTTGTTCAAATGACTCTAATAAGCTGCTTTTCATTATAGGATAGGCAGATCAGTATCTCAAGAGATCTCCTAAATTTGGCTCCTTTTCCTTGACCTTGATAAGCAGGAAGGATAGTCCCTGATGGGAGGAGAGGGAGAGAAGGAGCAAGGAGACATGTGGCATGTGCATCCTGGAAAACTTGTCTATGAGCTTGACTTGACTCCATCTAGGGAAGGAAGCTGATGCTAATGGCTCTGCATGAGATAACAAATTATACTCGAGCATGTGTTTTCTGTATTCATTACAATATGTAATGGGAGGTGGAGAAACAGGATGTGTAGTATGCATGTATTTCTGGAGCCTCAGGAGAGCTACCCAGATGTTGAAAAGAAGTAAGGAAGAGTTGGAGATAAAGGAGAAAGACCTCCAGGGTGGGACTGTAAAAGCTGATCCAGAATAGGAGTCATTATGTTTTGCTCACAGTCACACCAGCTGGCTCCAAGTGGCAGGGGAGCTTTCCAGATAAGCTGTGGACAGTAGGAGCATAAAAAAGGAATTTGTTCCAAAAGGGTGAAATAAAAAACTGAAGGATGCAATACACCCATAAATAATTACTTAAGCAATCTCTCCTTAAAACAGCTGCTGGGTAGATTGTCCTAATGTGAGCCTTAGGTGTGGTGTGAAATATGGTGATAGTCTGCTATTTGTTGATAGTTGTTGTGCAGTCATCTTAAACAGGACGTTTGAGGAAACACTCTTGCAGTCACATTGCCATGTGTAGCTGTGCGCTGGAGATGTTTCTGATCCGTGTGGTTAGCTGTCAGGGGCTGCATTAGTGGCTGATGTAACTTGGTACGCTTGATCGCTGTGTGCTCGCAGCATATGGTTTTGAATGAATTATCCCATTCCGGTTCTTCCCCGAGGCTTTCCCAAGACTTTCCTCCTGTCCTGCGTAGCCTCTCTGGAAGGGTGGCAGCGGGGTAGGTGCAGCAGCCCAGCTGACCCAATTTGGTTGCCTGGTGATGCTTCCATTTTTCCCATTGCTCCAGTGATGTTTTGCTGAATTTTAATTTAATCTCTGATCCTGCTAAAACCAGAGTTCAGGATCTCTTCCATTGGCTGAGCATGCAGTGCTTTTTTACCCTAATCAAAAGGCATGCTTTTCTCTACACACACACTTCTGCAGGGAAAAAAAAAAACACAAATTAAAAAAAATTTACAGGCTTCTGCTCTTTTGCCTGTCATTTTGTGTATTTGCAAGATCCAGATGCTGCTGCTATTACTAGGTAAGGAAAGCCCAGAACATTTGGCTTTCTTGTGAGTAATACCACCTTTTAGTTGTTCTGAATTTAGTATGCATAAACTCTATTTAGTTATTTATTCCCCCAAAAACCATAACCCTGTGAGATAAGAAGTTAGAAGCCCATTTTCTGCTTTTGTTGATGTCTTCCCATATCCTTTCCTTTCTCACAACTGGATTTTCAGAAGTGAGTTGTGCCTTTGCAAAGCCCTTGGCAGAAATTTCTCAGATGCATCAACAGAGAGTTTGCATGCTGGAAAATGCCTATTATTTGTGTCATCTACTCACTGCCCGGGCCATGGTGGAGTGAAAAAGTGAGCTTTGCAAAATGCACAGTCACTAAGAGATGTCTGCTAAATGTGTCACAGGCTTTTCATCGCAACTCCCAGGTCTCTTGCTGTAGAAGCACTGAACCATGTTGGGTGCGGTACGGTCACAGTCGCGATCTTCTGAACAGTTAGGGAAAGACATTCTTCCTATTAGTTGGACTTAAATATTTTTGAGGGGAAAAACAGTCCCCAAATTATTACTTTTTTCCCCAAACCTTGCCTGAAGCTAGCTCAACAGAACTATGACTATGACTAGCAGCTGTTCACGCAATAAACTTGTGTTGCAATTAATCTATTGAAATTCTAATGTGGATAGATTTGCTCAATCAGTCAAACATGTTGGGGGACCACAACCTTTCCAGAGTCCTGAAGGATGTCAGTGCTCGCCCTTCCTCTGCTCCGAGGAAAGCAAAGATAATCTGTAGGGCTACATTTTGATGGCTTCAGCTAAATAGTTGAAAATGGCAGAATTCTATCTGAACTGTTGTAACTTCTTGCCTCTGCTAATGTTGGAGTTAAGTGGGTGGATGAGAGAGTAAATCAGCAGAGTTCTGTGAAGCTCGGTATGATGGGTGCTGCAGTGCAGCTGACAGATAATGGGATGATATCATCTATTTCCTGGAAAATTAGATGTTTCTGGCCAAAGCATTCCAGACCCTGAGTGCTTAAGTGAACTGGAGAGTTCCTGGAATATTTTAAACAGATATTTCAGTAGTCCAGGTGTAACATGATTAAGGATGAGTAACGGCAAGATATGACTCAAGATCAAGATTTCTGGTAACTTTTCTGTAGGCAACAGTAAGAATTACAGGCAAGGAAGAGAAGAGAACTGAGGGCTATGGTCAAGATGTGGGAAAAACTTAACCTGGGGTCATTAAGTGGTTTAACCTTTGTCGCTTTGGAAGTGGAGAGCATCATCTGAGCTGTGTTACCATCAAATACAAGAACATTTAGGTTTAGATTCCCCCCACCCCACCCCCTATAGGAAGACTCATGAATTGGAAGTATTAAAACACCCAAAAATGCCATAAGGGAGGGGAAGACTAGGAAACAGTAGACAGCTTGCACATCTGACAGGTGGCGCAGAAGACAACTGCATTGCTGAGCTTTTGGGAAGGGTGAATCTTGCATTTGCATAGTGGGGAAGATGATTTCTGGTTACTCATTTCAGTTACCTTCTGCTGAGTTTGATGTCTGTGTTCAGTCATAACACGTGGACAGAGTCCTTATGAGAGAGGCCCAGCATTGATGCTGGAAGGTAGTAAGAGACTTTCTGGATGTTGTAGACAACTCAAAAGACCAGGATGGATTTTACTTACCAGTTGCTCGATTTCAAACTTAAAATGAAGCAAAAACTGAACAGGGAATTTGTACGTCTACCTCACTGGTGATAAATGTAAGAAAACGGCACAACAAAGTTTGGTACCTTGGGGTGGTATGGAGGATGGAGGAACTGCTGTAGCACTGAGATAAGGATTTCCATGAGCAGACACACCTGGATTGCTCTTGCTGAAGCTGATACTCCCATAAGGGCAAGCTGTTTTGTGCTCCTCTACTGAAAGAAATTAGAGAAAAAATTAGGATTGTAGAGGCAAAAAGAATACACAATGTCAACATAAATGAAGTGAGCTCCAGGTGAACCTTAGTAACACGTCCAACAACTTTCCATCACGATCCTCAGAACCATAAAAATGAGCCAGGGCTGTGCATGCTTCATCCAGCTGCTGAAATCAAGGTGCTGGTGTGTTAAGATAGAACCCGCCTGTCTGGGCTGCAAATGGGTAATTGTGCTTAGGAGGATCTTGAAAAGATAAACACACGCCCCTGCCTGCCCCCAGTGAAATGTCTCATCCTGATAGTATTCTGTGCTTAGCATATCTGGCAAATGTGAGCTAATCTTTTCTCATTCTTGTAAAGTCAGTTGGCCAACAGCGAGTACTGAATTATCTTGATATAGAGCGGTTTGACTTAGCGTTTACAAATTGTCTCCTATGAGGAGACATGGAGTGTGGGTGGATGGGGGTCAGGGAGGATAGAGACCTGGTTGGAACTAAGTACAAGTCTTGTTCTATTTACTGGGAAATTAATACCCATGTTACAGGGAAGCCCCATGAGCCATATTGTGCACTGGGGTCTCCTAAATGTCAAAAGAAATCAGTCCCAAAGGATGGGGAACTGCACACTGGAGAATCCCCATGATGTATTTAGCAGTGGAATCACAGCTTGTCTGGGGATGGTAGGTACATGCAATAAGTTCTGCTTCTGGTTTTGTATGGGATTGTCTAGGTGTTGCAGAGGTAAAGAAAATGCATCTTTCTAGAACTTTCAAAGTTTTTTTTTTCAAACCAGCAGCTGTTTGTCAGTCTCAGTGGTTGCCTGGCAGATGGCACCTCCTGGCTCTCTCCTTCCTCATGTGTTTCATCTTCATTATCACTAAATTAGCTGTGTTGTCATGTAGGATCTTAGGGTATGTGGTTTTCCTTTACCAGAACCCAGAACTATTAAATGATGGGATGTTCTCATTATACAAGGTGGAGGCAGGAATGAAGGTGGGAGCAGAACAGCACTCTGAGAAGGATTAATGAGATGTGGCAAAAGCCTTGAAGAAAGCCAAGATAAATAATGCTTATATTGTCCTAAAATGGGTAGCAAGTAGGAAACAAGATCTAGAATGATATGCTGAATGTGTAAATATGTTCCTGGACACTATAGACGAACGGGCCCTGAAGTGAGGTGGCTCCATTGGAGAGCACAGCTGCTGAAGGTGGGGTGCCACCAGCGGGACTGGTGGTTTCTGGCAGTGTCCAAAGTGTAGCAAGGACAGACCTTGAATTTTATGAGTTTAAAGTCTTTTGCAAAACTCTAAAACTGTAATCCTTTATGTCACGCAATGGCTTAATACGGTTTACTAACCTTGTAATGGGGAAAAAATGTCTAAATTTTTTTTTTTTTTTTAAACTCTCTTTTGAAAAGCAGTGGAGTTCTATACGTGGCACTTAAATTCCAGGGCAGCACCTTTGGAACAAACTGTGTTGCTTTCTAAAATACTGTTAAGTAGAAAGCCAAGAACTGATTATGTGGCTAATAGTTTTTAAAATAGAGTTGTTTTGAATTCTTACACATTATTGGAAAAAAAATGAAACAAAATGTGTCAGAGGATTGAATGAGTTAGTCTGTGCAGATTTCAGACTGTGCAAGTACATATCGCAAAATACTAGTGGAAAATCCATGTCTTGTGGGGATGCTCCTTGAATTTGTAAATTGGTTAGTGAGCAAAAGTGGGTCTAGAAGAGGCAACAACCCCTTTTGGGCAGATAAGGACAACACAGAGACTGAATCTCCTGAGAGCTTTGAAAAATTGACAGCAGTTTTTATTTTTTCCCCATCAGAAGGGAGGTGGGAGGTGGTTGTAGGAGTAAAAGGCCCCTGAGCCACCGTTGAGCTTTCTGGTTCCAAGCACCATCTGCAGTTGGCTGAGATCAAGTGCAGGGGACATGGACATCCTGCTCCCTTCCCAGAAGCTCCTTCCTTACTGATTTATATTTCTCACTCATAGTAGACCCATCTCACTTTGACAGTAGCTGGTGCTTGTTATTAGAGAAAAATAAGAAGAGGGCATGCATCAGCTCTCTGATCCCTTCCTGTGGTTCTCGTTAATTTGGTGCATCTCCATCCTTGTGTTTTAACAGCCCTTACCCCATCATCTGACATTACTTCCTCTACTCTTTTTGAATCCCTTTATAATCTGGCCTCCTAAACATCCCATGACAGTGAGTTCCACATGTGGATGACTGTTGTGCAGAAAAAACATACTTTTCTGCCTGATTATTTCATTGGTTTTCCCCTAATTTTTTCATGTTATGAGAAAAAAGTGAATTGTTTCTTCATCTTTTCCATTTAGTTCATGTGATAAGCTGCCTTCATGCTTCACCTCCAGTTCCAGTTGTCATTCACATACTCTCCTCTTTGCATCTAGCCTGTTTTTTATCACTTTTCTGGTTTTACTACAAACTCTTGAAGTGTAGGAAAGGACAATTCTAGAGCTGAATGCCACGCTCAGGGCATGGGTGAGCTGTAGCTTTACAAAGCAGAATAGCATCACTTATTTTGCTGGGTTCTCTGTTTTCTCTGCCTTTGTGACAGCTGTTGAACATTTTTTTTTTTTTTTTAAGTATTATTCATTATAATGACAAGACTTCTTTTCTGAGTGGCAATAACTAATTCAGTCACCACCGCGCTCTGCATGGCATCAGTAATGGTTTTCTCCATGTGCGTTACTTTGCCTGCATTGTGGTACAAAGGCAGATGAAATTCATGGTATTGTAAATTTTTGCAGTATTTCACAGTAGGTTCTGGTTTTGAATACCCTGAAGGATTTTGCACTGTTGGTAATATAAATTGCCTTTGTGTTCACTTTTACGAGCCAGTTATGAATGGGGACTCACAATGTCTCATCCTCAATGACCTCAAAGGCTGAGACTTTTGCTTTTCTCACAGTTTGGTAAGAGCACATCAATACTAAGGGAATGAACTGCCAGATTCATAGCAACTAGAGTGGAGCAGGGACTTCCAGCCGCTGAACAAGCAGTGGGATAGAGGAGGTGCTCTGAGCAAGGAATAAGTGGCACAGCTCTCGGGAAAGGGGCAGAAGCAGGGCTCAGCGGAGGTGGCTTTAATAGATATTTTGGGAGCTGGCTGCCATTCAAATGAGCAACGAACAGTGTGCTTGGATGGAAAGTACAGAAGAAATATAGGTGTTTTCCCTGCATCCATGAGCAGCTATTGGGAACGGGCTCTTCTGGTGATGAATATGCCTGGCTCTTTGTGTTTGTTTTTTCCTCCGTCAATACAGTCAGCCACTAAAGTTGCTAGGTGAAGATATTTTCTGGAATCCAGGGGCTCCAGCAGCTCCTTCGAGTACTATTGCCTCTGTTGTAGTGGGGTGTTTAGTTTTGGTTCAGTTAGAGTTTAATGGGAAGGGTTAGGGTAATTTAATCTTTAACGCCTCACAGTTCAGCAGGCTATATAGGAGGGCAGGACCTCTTCACTTCTATGAGCAAATTAATGCAGAATGAAGCAGTTTCTCATAAACAAACTAAATGTATGTTGGGGGAGAAATTAATCTTTTCAGATATAAACAAGAAAAGTATGTATACGTGTAACAAGGAGTGAAGTTCGAAATGCAAGTGCCTGGATGTCCAGTCCAGTTTCTGGATGGCCACTGATAGCATAGTGATAGAGCAGAGTGTATGTAGCTTAAGCCTTAAAAACAAACCAAAGAAACAACTGATCAATCGTTACCTTGGATAAACATTTGAATGGGAATTGGTGTGATTCAAGGCGTTTGAAAGTCCAAACTTAAGGGATGAAGAAGTCTTAGGAAAAAAAAGAAAATATAATAAACATATCCCTATTCCAGCTCCTCGTAGTAAGAATAACACCAGTAGCCAGTGGCTTCAGCGTGGAAGAATTTTAGATCATATGTTGGAAAGCAAACAGACCGAGTATTGCTTATCTTGAATTTTTTCCACTATATAATGGAGGATATTCCTTTTGCACATGAGCTTTTGAGGTCTTACCATGTGCTTGTGGGAGGGATGCTCTCACACAGGCAGAGCTGAATGAGCTGCTTAAACTTTCTGAAGTGGTTACCCGAGTTGATAAGCTTTGGTCTTGTTCGTTGATAGATGCTTTTGCTCTTTGATTAACTACAAGATCCATTTATTATCTTTATATAATCCTGTAGGATGAGCAATATAGCCCACCCCTAGAGTAAACCAGGGACACCGTTTTTACAAAACACAGATACCAGACTGATTTCTTGTTTGTATTGGTTGGGAATGCCAGTATTGCTACTGTGGTGCAAGGGAAATGAAATACATCCGCAAAACTGCAACTTCTTTAAATGTTTGGTTTGAAAATACAACACAGGATGCAATTTTTACCCAGGGCAGCTGTGTTTGGCTTTGTTTTCAAGTGTGTGCAGCTATACTGGCAGCTGCTACATGAGTGCTTCATAGGAAGAAGGAGTTTGGTATTCGTATTCTTTTTACTGTCAGTGGTATTATTTTCACATTTTACAAGGCATAATCTATGCCTTGTTAAGAGAGATTTAAAAAGCATTATTCCAGGAAGTTAAATTACCAAATTTCTTCATTTCCCCCCCTCCCTTCCCTCAAGGGACATTCCGCACCGCTCCAATTACAAGCTACCTCTTCACATACTGTTTGTAAACACTGCAGACTTCCCCACGTCCCTTTGCCAAGGCATGTGTCCTCCTCAAAATGGACTGTCTGAAATCCACTTTTGCGGAGCATGCTGCTCTGGGTTAATGGATTGGGTTTGCGTGGCAAGGTTTTGGTAGCAGGGGGGCTACAGGGGTGGCTTCTGTGCGAAGCTGCGAGAAGCTTCCCCTGTGTCCGACAGAGCCAATGCCAGCCGGCTCCAAGATGGACCCGCTGCTGGCCAAGGCCAAGTCCATCAGCAACAGCGGTAGCGCCTCTGAGAATAGAGTATTTAAGAAGGGAAAAAAACCAACAGGACACAAAGTGCAGCTGGAGTGAGGAGGGAGACTGTGTGAGAGGAACGTCTATGCAGACACCAAGGTCGGTGAAGAAGGAGGGGAGGAGGTGCTCCAGGCGCCGGAGCAGATTCCCCTGCAGCCCCTGGTGAAGACCCTGGTGAGGCAGGCTGTCCCCCTGCAGCCCACGGAGGTCCACGGTGGAGCAGATATCCACCTGCAGCCCATGGAGGACCCCACGCCGGAGCAGGTGGATGCCCGAAGGCGGCTGTGACCCCGTGGGAAGCCTGCGCTGGAGAGGGCTCCTGGCAGAACCTGTGGCCCCGTGGAGAGAGGAACCCATGCTGGAACAGGTTTGCTGGCAGGACTTGTGACCCTATGGGGGACCCACGCTGGAGCAGTCTGCTCCTGAAGGACTGCATCCCATGGAAGGGACCCACGCTGGAGCAGTTTGTGAAGAACTGCAGCCCGTGGGAAGGACCCATGTTGGAGAAGTTTGTGGAGGCCTGTCTCCCGTGGGAGGGACCCCACGCTGGAGCAGGGGAAGAGTGCGAGGAGTCCTCCCCTGAGGAGGATGGAGCGGCAGAGACGATGTGTGATGGACTGACCACAGCCCTGTTCCCCATCCCCTGTGCCGCTCAGGGGCAGGAGGGAGAGAAATCAGGAGTGAGGTTGAGCCCGGGAAGAAGGGAGTGGTGGTCGGAAGGTGTTTAAAGATTTGGTTTTATTTCTCATTACCCTACTCAGCCTCGATTGGTAATAAGTTGAACTGATTTTCCCCAAGTCGCGTCTGTTTTGCCTGCGACGGTCATTGCTGAGCGCTCTCCCTGTCCTTTTCTCGACCCACGAGCTTTTCGTTATATTTTCTCTCCCCTGTGCGGTTGAGAAGGGGAGTGATAGAGCGGCTCTGGTGGGCCCTTGGCATCCAGCTAGGGTCAGCCCACCACAGTTTCTTTTCTTTTTCCTTAGGATGGATCTTCATGCCATCTGAAGCTTCATTCTGCTGTTCTATTTCTCCATCTAAAAGGGTTGTCAGATTTCTGTGCTCGCCTGAAGTTTCTCAGTTTTCACTTGTGCGATTTCATCCTTGCTGTTACTCTGTGCACCTTCTCCTTATTAGCTATAAAGTGGTTTGTTCCTGTATTGCACTGCTCAGGACTAACATCAACCTTAGCGTAGCAATATGTCAGGGAATTAGGGCATTTCTTCTGACAATGCAGTGGTTGTGTCCTTTTATTGTTGAAATAGAAGTATTTTTTTTGTGCTATAGCTTACTTTATGCTTACTTTATGCTTTAATATATATACCCTTCTAGTAAATGCAAGTATATAGGGTTATTGCTTATCATGAAAAAGATCCAGCAGTAAAGGCATATTGTTACTATCTTTCTGTTGAATTTCAGCATCTTAAGGCAGTTTCATGAACTATGCCACCTTTGAACTCACTGCAGTTACCTCTAAAGTATAAAGTGATAATAAAGTCTACAGTGATTATCAGAGTGGGAATATACCCAAACTACTGCTTTTATTCTCTTTCTTAATTAAACTTGGATTTCTACCCCAAAATGGCTTTGTTTGCCAGCTTAGTTGATGCCATATTTCTAGTTTTCATGCATATTTTCCCTAACTCTAGCTGTCACCTGGCAATTACTTTTTCTCATAGGATAAGGTTTAAACAAGTATTTATTATGGTTGTTTTTACCTATTTATGAAAAGAGCTGAGTATGCCTTCTGTTTATCCTGTTTCTGTATGTATTGGAAACTAGGTTTTACCTGGCTTCTCTACCCAGAAGTTTGGGCAGTTATGACAGTGACACCATGAGAGCCAAGAAAGTAAAAGTCAGAAAGCATTCACGTAACACTCTCTGTTACCGGAATAAATCTGGGTACACATTTATGGACAAGTCTCTTGTAACCAGCAGTATTTAGGCCGAGTGAGCAATAGTACGCACCCAGGTCCCTGGTAGGTTTGTACCAAAGAAAGAGCTGTGCTGGCATCTCTGTGCTCTTACTGTTGTACGTGGTAACATCCCTTTGCTTCTGGAGATGAAATCTATATGCTGTAATTTAGGGGTGTGCTGCTGTGGATGGAGGGAGCTCTGCCCCAGCTGCCCTGTTCTGCTCCCTTCTGCCACTCATGCAGTGACCTAGCGGCTCAGTGGCTGGAAACCAAACTTTTTGTTGAAGGCATTTTTAGTTTTGTTAGCTTGACTTTAGGCAGTCATTCCCAACAATCATCTTCCTGTCTTACTGCAGGATTTTTGATCTTCTGCAGAGCAAGAATGTTCCTGAATAGATTTTTAAAGCTCTAAAGCCATGATTTAACTTGACTTTTCAATCCCAAGCATCACATTTCCAGGGTCAGCTCAGCACCATCACTTGCCAGACTTGCCAAGGGATATGTGCTCTTTGCTCTTAATGCAGGTGCATGAATGGCAGAGTCTCACTTAATGATAAAGTCTCTTTTGCTGTTACATTCAGTAATGCCATGACCTCCCCTACCCTTTACCTTTCTAATTTGCTTCACTTCGAAACATTAAAGCTCATTCATGAGCTCAGACTTCGGATGT
>VZTL01017678.1:44598-56235 GCA_013400535.1 Scopus umbretta
TCTTTTTTTTTTTTTTTTTTTTCTTTTTTCAGGGAGTGTGGGGAGTGGGATTAGTTTCGAGTACTGTTAAAGGCTCAAGTACCAGGGGAGCCTGCAGAAAATGAAGTACTCAGAAGGATAGCCATTTTCAGTAAGTGGAATTAATCAAGCATAGATAATGGGGAGTTAGACCATCTTTGAAAATCACGATGTGTGTCACATAAAAGAATTGGAGACTTACTGTTATAAGTTTATTTAAGTGAAGAGAGATTTGGCTTCTTATGGATTTGAATCCTTCTAAGGACTATTGGCATGGAAAATTAAGAGGGATTTTGCTGGGGAGGTGCCTGGAGGCATTGCCTCTGTCTTGGTCATATTTATGCACACAAAAAGAACGAGAAACAGGATTGTTAGCCTCTCAGACTTCTCCAAGGCATTGAATAGAGGCTTGTGTTTCACTGAGAGAAAGCAGGATGTCATCTGCTAAAAAAGCAATTTTATATTCTTTATCATGGGTTGTGATGCCTTGAATCTAATTTAAGGCTTTGAAGTATTCTGAACCTACTTGCATTATCACCAAATCCCCTCCAGTTAACGTGTTCAGGGAAAGGCATGTATCTTAAAAGAAATAGCCATGCAAGGAGCCTTCCCCATGATAGCTGAGACTTTCGTGCAGACATTGCAAAGCGTAATCTAAAACTTCCCTGGCTGCAATTAAGTAAATCTTGTGTCCTACAGCAGTGAGATAATATCTCCACAGAAATGCTTTTTAAAAGTTTCCTGTTTCCATTGTGTTCTCAATCCCCATGGGATAATATTCTCATTCACTAAGTCCTGGGCCCTTAAAAAAATAATAATTAAAACAGGTGTGAGTCAGTGGGATTCCCCAACTTCTTGTTTGGTTTTTGCTTAAGGAGCATTACAACACACACTGTTTATTTGAGCAGTCTGGGGAGATGCCGACGTTTGCACGCAGTTGGGTGAGCCCAGAGACATGAGAGTCTGGTGAGGGAAAATGTGGATTCTCAGGATACGCATCGGACCCTTTTACTCCATACTTTGTCTACATTGGCAAAGGTTTTCCCTCTCTCTGTCCCGTCACACTGTTTGTGTTTTGGCTCCTCTCGCTGAGGAAGGGCTGTTTCACGATGAGCGCACCAGCGTCTCGTACGCGTGGATCCAGTCCCAGCTTTGCTCTGATTCAGTGCGTCCTCCAGCAAATGACTTCACGTGCCTCAGTTTCTCCAACTCTAATGAGCACCAGCCCAAAACGAGCACATAAAAATAATGCTGCAGTTCCCAAATCATTTTAACCCTCTTTTGTGCGTACCCCTGGGCTCACCGCCCAGCTTGGGAGCCACTAGCTCACCCTTCAGGAGGCATTTTTTGCTTCTCCAGTAAAAGCTGTTGGACAAGCAAAACCTTTATGCAGCTGTCTGTTTGCAGATGATGTCTGGTTCTCCAGATGAACCTAATCCACAACTGAGTGGTTCGACTCTGTCTCCCTGATCTGCTGGAGACACTGCTCTGAAGTGCATTTTAGGAGGAGACCACTGTGTTTCTGAGGGCATTTTGGGTCTGCTGCTCCCTCCTAGGGAACAGGAGAAGGAGGAGAAAATGGTCCATAAAATTTCCATTACTCTGAAAAGCAGAAACATCTGTTGGAGACTGCAAGTGAGGTTGGAAGTGGTATTTACCAGTAAGAAGCTGGCATCTAGTCTGTTCAGACCCTCTGCAAAATAACTCTTGCTCCCTCCCATGGAAAATAATGTGGAGGAATCTCTGAGTCAGGATCTGCCCCAGGCATTTAAAGGCAGCAAACTCCGCACGTCTTAGCCAGGCTGTTGAGCATGTACGTATGTACATGGTGCATATGCCCGTGCTCTGAACGAGGTGCATCTCATGAAATTGCAGCTCAGCAATGAACTGTTTCCAATAACAAGTCTTACATAAAGTCAGCTGTTCTGCATCACGCATTTTGGGTTATAGAAACTCAGCTCTTTAAAGCAGAGTTTCAGAAAATTAGCTGGTTGGTTTTTTGGTGGTTTTTTTGGTGTGTTTTTTTTGTTTGTTTGTTTTTTTTAAAAGGAGGGAATGGGAGGAAGTGGCGAAGTTCCCAAGACATCCAGAGACCTATGGTCCCTCCATTCCCAGGAAAAACATGTGTTAGAGAAAGGGGAATGGCCTACTTTCTAAGACAGTGTCTTGGGTCTATGTGATGCTTGCTTACTCCACATATAGACCATGACTGCCTCTTTCAGGGTAATTTTGGTGCTAGAAGGGCAGGCACCTTCTCTGTGATTACAGAGCTGCCCCATGAGATGCTGCTAGCAGGAGTTAGAGGTCTTCAGTGCAGCCAGTTCCCTTGTCGTCCTGTTATTCCAGAGGATGGAAGCGTCCTGCTGTCCTGGCTATATGAGCGTTATTCTTGGGCCCTGTTAAATCAGCCCTCAAATATGGAGAAATGAACTGCGCCTGGATTAGTCAAATGTCCACATATGTTTTAAAGGAACGAGAGGTATGTGTCTGTCTGAGGTAGGTATATGTTTCTCCTTAGTTTGGTCATTCACCCAGGTAAGACCAGGTGTGCTCTGGGTGCCAACCAGACCAGGCCCTCCTGGGACAGGGGCATGAAATCCAGAGGCTGGAAGCTACTGTGGACAACCTCCTTCCAAAAGCATCCTCTCCTGCCAGGTGGGGGTCTTACATCCCTAACTGATGGCAAATTTATCATATAAAGTATGGCAGGAAGGTAATTAACGTCTTTGGCTTTCGTTGCAGGATGCTTTGCCAACTTCTTCCAGTCTGCTTTGTTGTGAAGCATCTCATTAAAAAGCAAGGGGATTTAAATGGTGGTTTGAAAACAAAGAGGTGAGAAAGGCTCTTCTGTGTCATTGTGGTGCAGTGTTTCATAGTCACAAGGCTCTCATTTGTTCAAATCCCTACCTTGCTCCAAGAGATCTGATGAGTAAATGAGTCACAGTGTGTGCTCAGCGGAGGCTGGTCCTAGGCTGTGAGATTCGCTGCTTTTTGGAATTAAATTAATTATGAGCTCTATGCTTATACTGACCTGGCTACCTGTAATAGTGGTTGATTTAACAGGTTATTTCCTTGGGTTTGTGTAAATAATTTTAAGACCTGATTCTGTGGGTGCTACTGCTTCCCACGCCATGCGGTGGTATCTGAAGAGTTGTCTTGAGTTGCCTGCCCTAGCGCAGGAGGGCACAGGGATGCTGAAGGTGCCAGGGAATGAGCCCACATCATGACAAGACCCGGATCCCCCTGCCTGGGGCTGGTGCAATGCTTTGAATCTGTTTTTCTCCCTTCCACCTGTGCTGCACAGCTAGAGAGCGGTTCAAGGGTGCAGTTGTTTAGGGGGTTATGTCCATCCCTCTCAAGCATCCAGACTGAACGCTGTCAGATACAACAACCCAGGCTAAACCATTAGTTTGACTATACATGGCATTTCTTTCTATCCTTTTGCCAGGTTTTCTTCTGAGAATAATATATGTACATTGCAATGTTAGCTAATGATGCCAAGGACTGCTGGAGGAACTCTTGCAAATGACCTGTTTTTTTGTGAGATAATCTGTGGGTTATTAAAAAGACATATATTTAAAAATCCTAAAGTCAACAGATTTGCATGAAAAATTGTCTGCCTTGTCTGGCTTACTTGACACTTTGGCTGTCTCAGAACAGATGGGACAGTATCCAGCTGTGGGAAAGGAAATACATTTAATGTTCATATTGTGGTCATTGAAATGTGAGGGGCACCAACAGGCTCATAAGGAACCATTGAGAAAATCCCCAAAGCCTATCAAAGCCTAGGTTGCATAATTTTGACATAACAGTGCTCTCAGAGTAGCTGTGCTAAATCTAATAGCTGTCCTGGCTGTTCTGTCCTGTCATGAAAGATTAGGTTTGATTAAGACCAGTATGTTTCAAGAAATCATTTGTCCCTGCAGATCAACGCAGGATGTTCTTGTGGACTTAAAGAAGAACCTCTGAGGAAGCAGAAAGCTAGCTGTTTCTGGAGGGGGAAAAAAAAACCCGACTGAAAAGAAAAAAGACCCTCAACTGTCCCTAATTTTCATTAATGTTCCTTGCAAAACAGATTTCCTCCTCTGGTAGGATTGATCACATTGCCCTGGTGAGTAGGAGTTGTTTTGGGTGGCTTTGGCCATGCGGTGCTTTCTTGAAAGCTTAGAACGGACCCCCAAATAATTCCTTCTGTGCAAGAAAACCTAGAGGTGAATTAAAAACTGGCAATGGCTTCATCTGTACTGCTCTTCGCTGCCTTCTCACAGGGAGTTTTGGCAATGACGGGAACAGCCAAGACCATAAGAGCCCCTTGTTGCTGTGTGTCGGAGTGCTCTCGAAGCTCTGCTAGCTTGATGCCAAGGGTTGAACTGGCCCTGCAGCGTGGAGGGCAGCTCCAATACTGCAGCTTTCTTCCAGCCACGTAGGGTCCCCTGCAGTATTTTATAGCTTCCCTCTTACGATTTTTTAAAATTCTTTTTGCTTAGAGATGAGCCTAGATTTACCCCTTCCTGACTCTTGATAAAATTGATCTATGGACCATCTTAGCTGTGCGTAACAGGCAGAACAAAAGCTCTGACCTGAAAATCTTGAGTGTTCAGATCCACCTCCAAACTCCACAGCTTGAGCCCATCTCCACTTTTAATTATACCAGACCATTCCCATGTGTCTTTGTCTGTAAAAGATGCATCCCCTCATATCTGTATCTGCTTTAAAATTATATCAATTGCTCTTCTTCTAAATCCCTCTATCAAAGAAATCCTCTCCCCTCCCTACTAAATCTCTTGTACTTGGAACTTCAGGGAACAGAGCAGATGCAGTTTGATGCCCTCATCCAAACTAATGATTTGTTTCTGGCCGAGAACACGTTACCGTCAAGGGGTTTTAATATTCTGCAGAATTTAGTGGAGGCCAATAGAGTAGGAGGGGGTTAGATGCTCTGCCTTTGCCAAGATGTTTATGCAGCAGGAATGTTATTTATGTAAATCTGGAAGCACTCTTGAAGTGATAGCCTTGCTCTTGCATCTCAGACTTTTTTCATTAAGTCGTTGATCTTCCTTCAAAAAAACTTCTTTTTTTTTTTTTTTTTAAATAAAAAATCCCTCTGAAAACCTAAAACTTGAGCATGAAAAGTGCTTGGGGAAAAATATTTACTGCACAACTGCTCCAAACTACCCACATTATACAAACCACGGCAATTTCTTGAAGAATGCTAGTGTAACAACTGCCTGATTCAGGATTTCACACATCCTTTCCCCCTCTTCTCCAGCTGCCTCTTTTCTCCTTGTAAATGAAGTTTTTGCATGCTCCAGCATCTGACTGTCCCCTTTTGGGTAAGCTTGTTTCACCTAAACAGGCCATGCACAGACACTAAATTAAAAAATAAAGCTTGGAGAAAGTTCTGATTGCCAAAGTATGTGCACTAGGGACAAGTACGACTCTTCATCTTTCAAGTTGTCCCTTTCTCACTGGTATGAAGCCCTTCGTGTTTCTTACACGAAGCAACCAAATGTTTTGTACTCCTGAGTTTTTTGGAAAGACTTGCTCTCCTTGTAAAGTTTTTAACATGTTTTATACATTTCCTCCCTGTAAATAGCATGATAAATAAGTGCCGCTCACAGCTTTGCCTTTTAAACCCCAGTACGTAATGAGAAAGTTTGGCAGGATGGATTGAAGGGCACAAGGCAGACATCTATGAATGTTTTTTTTGTTGTAGGGGAAATCAGGTGAAAGCCCAAGTGTCAGAGCAGGGCAGTGTTGGCCATGGTATGGCCTGCTGAGTGCTCATTGTATATATCTGTGTGACATGTAGCTTTTGGGGTGAGGAGATAGGGATGCAAACTCAGTGAATGAGGTGGTGGCAGGTAGAGAAAGCCTGGATGAATGTGTTGCTCAGAGATCAGGGTGTATATGAAGCTTTACAAACTCAGTCTTACCGGCCTTCCCTGGAGGGATACAGGTAACACACTTGCAGAAGCACTTCTCTAGAGCCCCGTTATCTGTCCTGAAGAGTTTTAAAAATATCTCCAAAAAAGCTAATGGCAATTCTGGATCCCTGTGTGGATACACTGTGAAAGATCACCAAAGCCGGTGATGCTGTGACCTGCTTACTTCGCCTTCAGGTGTCCGATGAAGCTCCCGCTGCACAGAAGAGGCTCCCTGGGCAGAATTATTCTGCATACCATGGCAACCAAAAGCCGTAGTGAAGTAGAAGCTGTTTCAGGTATTTGAACGGGGCGATTCCCACATAGGAACGTGCATCCAAATTGTTAACTTGTGTTCTGGAGCCCACATCATTGCTGGAGCAGCTAGCAGGCCGCTGATGCCGTGTGTTAATATAGTATGTGCAATGAAGCAGCAAGGTTGATAAGCAACACACTCCTGCAAACCAATAACATGAACCACTCGTGACTGGAAGTGAGCGAAGACTGGAATGCCCTGGGGAGTAACGCTGATCAATAATGTTGCCAATCGCTAGGGTTAATGGGGAGTTTAGCTCGTACAACACTGATTCCTGGTTTAATGCAAAACTCTTTGCTTGGCATGCAATTCCTGTGACTTATTGCGGACAATTGACCTTGCTTATCTTTTGGGGATTTGCATTATCTGCGCTAGCAGCAGAATTTGACCATATCTGATCCTCTCAGAACCCCAGCCAATCCAATGGCAAAATATAAACGTCTGCCTGGAAACTATTTTTGAAGGGCATATATGGTAATGATGATGATTCAAAGACAGAAGAAATGCACCTACAGATAGCATGGCTGGCATCCCAGACCACTGTCTTCTGCCTGTTGCTTATGGATTCTTCTGAGTATAGCACATTTATGTAACTCCCGGTAGTAGTGAAGGCGGTGAAACAAATGGTGACATCAAGCCAAATATTTATAACAGAGCAACCCAAGCACTTTCTGAATGCTGGGGAAAACAGAAGGAAGCTGTTTTATAGTCAGCACCTGACCACAGTGAGGCCATCATCATCCAAGTTTGTCCAAAGCTGAAAGAGCACTGGGAAACATCTTGAATCCCCCATTAGTTAACCCTCTACGTTTTTGCGGCCCAAGCCATATGAGGTGGCTACTTTCAGCAAAGGAGGACAGAAGTGCTATGGGCCAGACCCGTGGAAGTTGGCAGATTACACCAGATGTGTATCTGCCTCTCAGCTCCAGCCACAGAGCTAAAATTATCTTTTAGAAAAGAATGTTTAAAGCAACCAAGATGCATTTTTTATTGCATATTTTCTTTTGTCATGTATTCTGTTGTTTTGTTTGTTGTTTTTTTTCTAATAGGAGGTATGAGACCAATTATCTGCATTTACTCTGAGCAGTTATTACTGGGGTTTATTAACATCTGGAGTTTGACCTAGCCCATCAGTGTGTGGCACTGGTAGCAAACAGGATTATGATGTGGCAAGGGGACATTATTATGTGCATAAAGAATTCTTGGACTTCTTCCTGCTAGGGATGCTTGGATCCCTCAGAGATGGGTGTGGGGTTTATGAGGAGGGGGAGGAGGGCTTACTTGCTGGTTTTTGAGTCTTGATGGGTAACACCCTACCCGTGGGGCAAATAGCAGGCAAATCAGAACCAGGAAGTGATGTGGCACATGCACGTGAAAAATGATGGGTGGGGAATGTTAACCAAACTCGAAAGGAACTTGGGATAGGTGCCAGGTCATGTTCTGGTTCAAGCCCTTTGCTTGGCTCCTAGTTCTTCTCAACTCAGTGGCCCACTCGGTAAAACCCATACCTCCGAGAAGACCGATGCACCAAGGGACAGGAAGGAAGTATTTCGTTGTTTTTGTTTTTAAACATAATTTGGACCAGGATGTGACGGGGATTGTCCCTTGGACAATTGCTTACTCATGGCTCTTGCGTTGCTCAGCACCCTTCATGCTCTCTATCACGCAGTTCACCTTGAAAGCAGCTAGTGCTGTCAGCATGTATTGCTGATGTGATAGGAAAGGTTTCTAAAGTATGCTTGCTTTCTTCAGTGCAGTCTGACAGCAAGAAATGACTCCAGGAGCCAGTGCTCAGCCAGCAGCTCTAACACTTTGCGAGTTTTAAGGGAAATCTGGAAGTGGATAGGCTTGGATAGGTTCTTCTTAGAGCTTGATGTGCCATTTTCACTCCAATATGGCTCCCTTGTCTTCACAGCAGGGTATCCTTCAGATACCCAGTAGTGTCAGTCTTCTGTGCTAGTCTAGCCATGATCTGATGAAGATCCAAGATTAGGGGGATGGTAGGTCTCGGATGTATTTATATGCCTCTGGTTGTGAGCCCTGAAATCAGTCAGTGCTGGATCAGAGCTTTTCCAGCTTCTTCATATAAGAAGTCCAGTTCGCCCTCCCGTCACCCTGGCATGGCCAGACCATAGCAGTGGTCAAGCCCTGCGTCCTTTCCTGAGATGCTGGGCTTCAGGAGGCAGGAGGGCCTGTAAGAGGTGTAGGACAAAAATTCCTGCGTTTCATGTGAGATCCTGTCCTACCACAGTAGCTTTATTGACCTGCTGCATCGTGTGAGAGGTGCAAAGTGACCATAGCATGAGACAGGATTTATTTTTTGAAGATAATTATTCAGTAGAACCAAAGGCTATGGATTAAAGAATGTCCTTCAAGAAATGTTGAGTATCTGAGCCCGGCGAACTGTTAGATACACATGATTTGATGAAATAATTAAGAAAATATGCCTGGTTTCCTTCAGTGAAACATGCAAGACATCTCTAAGTTCTCATTTGTTATGTAGAGATTTTACTGCTTGGATCCTAATTTTTCACAGCTGTAAACAGAAGACAAAGGGTGGTGGAAAAAAAACAGTCTTAAGTAGGAAGGAAGAGGTGTGTGATCAGAAAACCTTTGGCAAGTTAAGAGGATTAAGAAAGGCCCCAATGTTCTGATTTTAAGTTCTCTGAGTTGGACTAACATCATGGATTAGATTTGGGTGGTTAAGAGGAAGAAAATACCTCATTAAAAAGAAGCAATTGGGTTTAAAGTTGTTGTAAGACAATGGCTGAAACAGCTCAACTGGAATGGTCTCGCTTGCTTAATTCTGGGGTCTTGTGTGCGTGTGTTATAATGCCCTCCCCCACCTCTTCACTCCCAATCTAAAAGCCTGCAGGATTTGCTTTAAAATATATTACTTTCCTTCTCCCCTCTTGGCATTGCTGTATTTGGGCTGTGTCACACTCAACAGTGAAGCTGGGCTGATGTCGGGAGCTAGGAAACCTTTGCTCTGGGGTCTGTGAACGCTGAAAAGTGACACGGAAAAAACAAGAGACCAGTCTTATTTTTATCCAATTATTTCAAGTCCACCTCTTAGTTTACAAAAGTAACATTGTTTTTTTGCATCTTTACTCTTTGCAAGGTAGTAAACTGGCAGTGGTTAAGCAGATGGCCATTGCAAGGTGATTAAACTCTGCAGTTCGAGAAGGAGACTTCAGGGCTGAACTCTTTCTCAGCTGAAGCTTTCTGAAAACACACACCAACAAAATCGCAGGAGGACCAGAGGGGCTTCATATTTTGGAGAAAGAGTAGGATAAATACTGTCCTGAAAGAGCAGGAGCAATCAAGGTCAGCGTGGCAAGAAGGCAGCCAGGAGGCTGCAGGGTGGTAAACAGCAAAGCAACAAAAATTAAGCCATGTCTGTGACCCCCTTTCCTGAGAAATCACCTGAGAACTCTTAGTGCTGGTTAAAGGTTCATGTGGCAAGGTTACCCATGATTTAAAGCTCTCGGGTGGCTCATTGACAAGTGTTTACTTGTTTACTTGTTCTTGTTGTTCTGGAAGCCAACAGGAGAAGAGTTGAGAGTGCCATGGCTTGGGCAGGTGCAAGTCCTGTTGGCATCCTCCCACATGGAGCTCCGTTCAAGGAGGAGATTAGTCCAAGAGGATGTCAAAAGATGCCATAACCCTCCTTGGTTAAGCAGGTTTGAGTTTTGAAAGGGACTTGTCCTCTTCCCGATGGCAGTGTGCGCTACCAGTGACGCCAGCAGCCGACCTTCATTGACGTGCACGGGACCCTGTTTGCTTGGACCATCTCGCCGTTACCTCAGCTGCCTTCTCTTGTGCCTGCCCTCCAACCAGGCAGATTTTTTTCATTTTCATACTGAAAGCAGAGCAGTTCCTCTGAGAGCAGCGCTCTCAGCCATAATGTCTTGCCAATGGAAAAAGTGACACTAAAAATAAACTTGTTTCGGAAAGAAGCAAAGGCAGCTTCCAAAAATCCCAAACTAAAAAGAAAAAGGGGAAAAAAAACAAAACAAAACAAAACCAAAAAAACCACCACCCCAGTCTAGACAGCTGCACTAGGTGGAGGCAATAACAACCAAAAGGAATAAATTAAACTGTGGTTAAGGGGAGAATTTGTCTCCCCTGATTGCAAGACAAAAGAAACCCAATTCCTTGTTTGTAGAAAGAGATGTTTGGGAATTTCTCGGGCCAGCTGAGGGCCTATTAGAGTGATGTGAACTGGAAATGGAGTTAGAGGGCTTTGGCTGGTTGCATGACCCAACTCCGGACCACACACAACATGCAAGGCTTTGACAAGGCGGCGAGTAGTGGTAGGTGGCAAAGCTGTCTGTTATTCCACTGAAGAACAAAATGGACTTCTGCTGCGTGGCCTTGGCACCATCCACGGTGGCGACAGGAGAAGCGAGTCTCTCTCCTTCCAGCAGTCTACCTCTGCTTCTCAAAACTGCCCAGCAGCTACAACCATATCAGTAATTAACGGATGCAAGTTGTGACCGTGGCTTTAAAATTCACAAAGCAAAGTTGTGACTGTGGTTTCAAAATCAGTGAGGTGGTGGATTTCCCCTTTTTATCCTTCCAGTTGCGAGAAAACCGAAGGCTGGGTCCTGCCTGTGCTCTGGGTGGGTTTTGCTGGTTTCGGTTTCGTGTTATTCCTGGGTATTGTGGCTGCACAGTTCACAAAGGGGTTTGTGCTTTTTCTGTGTCCTAAGGCTTACGTGTATGTATGTGTGCCACACAAACTGTGACTCGTTTGCCAGTTATTTGATTCAGTGTGGGCAAGATTTCATCCTGTGTCAGTGCTCACAGAGACTTCAATGGAAAAACTTTACCATATTTGTTTATTTTTTAACTTCTAAGGGAACAACTGAAAACTCATCTAAAGAAATAGCCATGGTTGTATTCTCAGTCATCTTTGTCCTCTTAATGAAATCTGTCATTGGCCTGCGTATGGTCTGTCTTGTAAAAATGAAATATCTTTCCAAGAGTGGACATTTAAAACATAGAAAGGAAATCTGAATGTTTCTGTTTCGGGAACTGCACCTGGAGCCTGCCGGGGCGCTGGTTCCCATCCCACAGCACATGTAGCGGAGGGAGGACCTGCGGGGTACCGCACTTCGTGTCTTCTGTCCTGGAAATCGGCAGCTGACAGATAAAAATGAGGCCAACTTGTCCGCTTGTAGTCATTAAGGGTCACTTGACGTTTGATAAAAGCCCCAGTGTTTGCCCTGGTGTCCAGACTGAATTCCAGTTTGCTTATTAAGGTTTTTCCTACAGGAAACTCATCCCGTAATTTCAGCGGAAACCCAGGTTTTTCTTTGCTCTCCCTGCAGCCTTGCACTGCAGAGGGGCTGCGTTTCAGTGGTAAATGAAACG
>VZTL01017678.1:56279-75226 GCA_013400535.1 Scopus umbretta
CGTGGGGGGGGGGGTTGTACAACCAGTTAGTAAAACAGGCCAAGTACACTGACATCCAGCTGGAAGAAAGGCTTTGCAGTTGGCTTATTTATTCACTGCCTGCAAGTTTCCTTTTTTTTTAATTGAATTATTGTTTAAAAATCAGATTGTTACTATTTTTTTAAGGTAGTCGCTAGCTGTTTAAAAGCAGGTATGTATAAGCTGATGAAATCCCAGTACCATGGCGCAACAGGTATTTGGTTTAATATCAAACCTGGCTTGAGAATACGTGGAGTGTCGCGGTGCTTTCTAAGCGCCGGTGAGGGCATTGCTGGCACACCGGGCGATTGCAGAGGTTAAACTCAAGGGGTTTAATGCTCAGAGAGGTTCAGTGAAGTATCCCTGTCCGTGGCTTGCTTCCAGCTCGTGGTCTGTGGCAGGCTGGGTTTGTTTGCCTGGGACGTGGTAACACCACATCACCGGTTTGGGTTGGTTTGGGCTTGTCTTCTTCCTGTGCCAGGCAGGTTTTAATAAGCCGTGTTGGGGGTTTAGCCTGCTTTCCTAAGGAAACGAGCCTGACGTGAGCGCACCATCTGCGTCGGTTGATGTTCCTTTTCCCCAGTGATAGTTTCTGCGCCTTATGGTCTGGCAAAATACCTGCCAGCTTTGTGAAAAGTGGGCTAGGGCGAGGCGAGAGGTGCGTGTTAGCGTCCCACCGAGGGACCAGTCGAGCTGTTGCTGCACCCTGTTGTGAAACGCCAGGGAGCAGGCAGGGAGGGAGACGTCATGGGTGCTCCAGCAAAAGCAGCGTTGCTTCGAATGTGCTCCTCCGTTGGCGTGAAGTGACCCGAGACGCACAACCACAGAAAATCCCTGCCTTGACGAGTGCCGCTGCTGATAGGAAAACTTCATTTAAGTATGTGTGTTTGCCTGGAAGAAGTCACGCTGCCAAGCAGCAGATAAGCTCACCTGGAAATTACAAGCCAACTGAAGCTATTTAGTGTAAAGGGGAACCCGCAAAGATCTCTGCCATAATAAATCCACCCTGCGCAAACAAAAAATAGACGGGACGATGGGAGCCGTGCGGCTTTTCCCAGCTGCTCTGCAAACATTAAACACCCCTGTGAGGTACGGGAGCCTGACTCAGCCATAGCTGGGCTTACTGTACGAACCTCAGGGACCAGCGCAGCCCAAACAAGGATACAGGCAGATAATCCGTGAGATGTTTCTGTATGCACACTTGATAAAAGGCATCATGCTATTTCTCTCCCACCTGATCTGCTGCCTCCTCCCCAGCTCCTTTTGATGTTTGCTTTCACAGCGGTTTCTTACAATGTGAAATTCGTCCTGGTTTTAATGGTTTGGGGATGATGTGGTTTTTCAGATGAACTGAACAAGGATGTAGAGCTCTGAAACATGCCTCTGCTCTTTATCAGCGATTTCTTTCAAGTATTGAAGGCTTTTTCTTTCCCTTTTTGTTCTGCAAAGGTGGATTCCTCCCCTGCGCTGTTTACTAATTAAAAGTTAGTTGGTAAAGAATAAGCATATTGTCCCTGCCGCGGTTTGATCTATTGTTATTAGGGCTCTGTGTTGTTACAGATGAGATCAAAGAATTTAATTTATGATGGGTGGATAGGTCAAGTTCAGTCGTCTGCAGCGAGCACTGGGTAGAAAGCACGGTCAGACAATAATGTCTTAAGCAGTAGCCCAGGCAACAAGCTTTTCCTTATAAATAATACAGACCCACTTTCTCCACTTTTGACTCAAGAAAGCCAAGCAGTCCTTTGGATATAAATATTTGAGGACAGCTGGATGCAGTCTATTAAACCCCCTCTGCCTTCGCTTGGTACGAAATCCACAGGAGATAATATAGCACCAGAGGAATCTGAGGCTTAAGATAAAGGAAAAATCCCAGGACCATGACTACGTGTTTCAGCCAGCCCGATTCACAGGTTTGCATCGTGTCTGCATGCATGCTGCAACTTCCTACGATATTTTAAATGTGATTTTAAAATATCCCTTGAGCTCCCAGCAAGAATCTCTAATTAAGACCTAAAGTTGATGCTGCAAAGTCTTAGTCACACCCTAATAACAAAAGGGGAACGGGGCGGGGGAACAAATTTATTGGGTCTGCTTATAGTCTCTAGCTGCAATATTTTCCTTGAACTCTGCTCAAAGAGGAATGGGTTGGATTATTTCCATTTCATCTTTATTTATTACACATCGGCGTGCAGCACTGTTATGAAACCAAGAAAGACACCCACCTCTCCCCTATGCCTGTGGAAACCATGAGGACTGGCTTGACATGCAAGATGAGTAACCTGGGAGCAGTTTCTGGGCTCTATTATTAGTATGTGTCTATGAATGTATGGGTAATATAGCTGTATATGTGGTTTGTGCTTCCCTTGTATTCTGCCCAGCTGGAGCCTGGAAGCTGGTTTTGGGTGGGAACCGCATCTCCTTGGGTCTGTTTGGAGAGCGCTCAGCAGACCATGGGCTGGTGGAAGAGGCAGGGTAGCTCGGGGCTGCAGCTCAGCTTGTGATCGGGCAAAAGAAGCTTTGCTCTCGGCTCCGTCGCTGAGCTCTGCCTCTCCGTGTATGTTTTTCTGTCCCAGCAAGGGCTGCGGTTTCTTTGGGCCAGGCAAACTCGTTACAAGACAGCTAAGCTGTAGCCTTTGCATAAGAGCCAAATGCAAAATGTCACTGCTTTAAAAAAAGAAATCCCTTTCCCTGACCTGCTGCACGGAGGAGGAGGTAACACGTTAGTGCTCTGTGGATGGGTTTCCATAGGCGAGCTACCTCCGTGATGTGGTAGCTCAGCTTGCTCACCCAGAGGGTCTGTGAAACCCTGCTCGTGAAGCTTTGGGTTTAATTGACTTGCCCATCTAAAGACCCCAGGGTGCTCTCTCCCACTGGGGCTTCTGCTCCACGTCCCTCTCTGTCTTGGCTGGCTCTTTCTTGTCCAGTTTGGTGGTAGTCTCAGCTTGTCATGCTGGTGCCTCCACCTCCTCTCTCTATCTGCACCTGCTCCCAAGCTGCAGCCTCCATTCCTCAGTTGTGCGCAGCATTGTGGCCGCAACCAGGGAACTGAGCTGGCGTTGAAAAAACAAAACCCATGGCAGTTACTCATAAATTGGGATGGTTTTGCAGGGTTATTCTGAAGTGAGAGCAGTTCCTCAGGCTGGTTCAGAGCATGGCCACGCGCAGAGCTGTGCTGGTGGGGCAGAGGGATGCTGCGCACCAGGAGGGGAGGAGATGCTCGGGGAGGGGATGCCTGGCACCCACGTCTCAGCGGGCTCCCACCCGTGACATGGGGGAGGAGACTGGCTGCAACCCACGCGTGGCATGGAAACAGTTTTCTCTGATGGTTGTGTTGGGGGAGTCATGGGATTGGCAGCGGTATTTCAGCTGTGGTGACACAGTCACAGTATTTTCAGTTCCTGATAACATCCTCGGTTCCTGATTCACCCTTTTGGGGGACTTTTTTTTAAAAAAAAAACAAACATTGAGAGTTCAAACTCTGTAAGGTGTAACTGCAGCTGGTACAACCCCACGCTGCTGCTTCAGTTCAGGAAAGGTTTGGTCAAGGCTGTTCTCCTATCACTTTCCATTTTCTCATCACCCATACCTGCTCTGATAATCCACAGCCATAACAGGGCAATATTGGAACGGAGGATGCTCTTGGGGCATTTTTTTTAACCTGACGAGAAGCTGTGAATATGCGATACCTCGGCACGTCCTTGTAAATCTTGCAATCCAAGAGTTAGATCCAGGAAGCTCATACAGTCCGGATAAGCCTCAGGGATGCTCACACACGTTGTGTTGCTCATCCAGACCCAAACCCCAAAACTTTTAAAATTTTCCCACTATGGCTCTGTTTGCCAGGCAGCTTGGAAGCTTTAAAAGGGGAACTGGTGGGTGGTACAGTGTCTGTCTTAGTGTCTTCATTGCATTTACTGCCTCCTCATTTTCTGGAATAAAAGCTTAAGCTTTTATTTCTCATGACTTTGCAATGTATCATCTTGGAAATAATTCTTCCCCTTTAGTTTACTTAATAACGCTGTCTAAAGTCATCAGCTAGAAAGCATCCAGTGGCAATTACAAGAAATCTTCTCAAATCCCACTCCCCTCTATGGTGAGCGAGAGGGACAAAGAAAATCTTTTACAACTTATTTTTTCTGTCTTAGTAAAATAAAAGCAGTCCCCTTAGAGGCATTAGATACTGTTGAGAACCAATATTTAGATGTAGTAATTTATTTTCATGTTTATAGAAACCACAATTAAATATTTTAAAATCTCCAGAAAATTATAATTGGAGATATGTAGCCAAATTTTTGGGCAGGGAGGAAAAAAAAGACTTAAAAGGCTTTTAATGTCTAGGGATTTGTTGTTTGTTTCTGTTGACTAATATATACAGTAAACTGCCTGAGTCCCGAGGTGACTCATGGGCTATGCAGATGGTGAGCTTTCCTCCGGGCTCACTGAGTTAATTGAGTATGAAGAGATGCTGCGTAACCACCTCCTTCGGTCCCATGTCCTCGTCCCCTGCTGCAAAACCAGAGGGTGTGTGAAAACCCCTCCTGGAGACCCAGCTGCAGGAATATTGGGTTTTCCAGGCAATGACGTTTTTGGGAAGCTTGTGCTCTGACCCAATGTGAAAGAAACGAGATTAGTTGGGGTCTTCTGGAGGCTGCCAAGGCAAAAGCCAAGCGGAGGATGCAGGCGTGTGGGAGGAGAGCAACTCTTGGAGGACAAAGTAACTTCTTTCAGGGTTGAGCCTCCCAGGGCTGGTTCCTACCCGGGAGAGGGGTCTTGGTGTGAGTAGCACTCTTCCTTTCACCGTTGTCGCTGAGCTTTTGCTACCTTTGTGAAGATACTGAAGAATTAAAAAAAAACAAACCAAAAACAAAAAAACCCAACAAAACACAACAAACCAAACCAAAAAAACCCCAAACACATGCAAAAAACCCACAACCAAAAAACCCTTAGCCTGGGTGACCACCTTCATTGCATGTCCCTGCTGCTTTCACAGTTGCGCGTGGACTTGCAGAATGCAAACACTGCATGCAATTCCCTGGAGGCCCCTTGTAAAGTAATCCATGGCTGATGAATGAGATGCTGCGGAGCTATGGTCCCTGCAGCTGGCCTCTTTGGGCACTGTGTTTCTTTACGCAAACTCACCTCTCATTTAACTGTGCGTTAACCAGCAAGCTGAAATGTCCTCATGCTTCATAGTCCTGATGACCCCTGGTTTTGAACATAAATATCCATTCCCTGGTCTTACGCTGGAGTAGTTCCCTTTACGCACGGCACAGGGAATGAAAGCTCCCACGTAAGTGATGCCGACCACAAGCTGTGGCTGATCAAATCTAGCTAAAACGGAGAGTGACATCATATTTACTTTGGTTGAAGTCATCTGCTAATGGTGTCTGACTGGAAACTGAGCTCCTACATGGCCCTGGCCCCGGCTGTGAGTATCAAGCCTTTCTGAAAATCCTGACTCTATTATAGTATCTTTACTATGCAAAGCCTCTTCTTGACATGGGGACAGATGCGAGCTTGTAACAGTATGCACTTAGTTATAGATGTAATTTTATTTGCCTTTGTTAGAATCTTTAATATAAAACTCAGTAAAAAGACCTCTCTCATAAAAATGGCTCAGAGAAATAACAATAAACAGGTTTTATGATACAGAAGATGCATTAAAAAAAAATCCTTCTAAGAAAAATGATCTTAAGACTCTCAAAAAAATATGGAATATGGGAGATTTTTTTCCCCGCCCGCTACAATCAAAGATGGGTGGTCTGCGTGCCATGTGAGCTTCCTCGCTCTGGCTCTTGTGGGCAGGAGAAGGGGAGCTGTGCTCTGTCTCAGTAATGAACTCTGACTGTCCAGGAAAGCATTTATTTTTGCAAAATTAAAAAGGGGGGGGAAGTCAATGGATCTGTTTATAGCTATGTAAAAAAGGCAGAAAAGTTAATGCTAACATATGTTGCTTCATGTTCCCAGAGCAAAAATATTTGCAGGATAGTAGTGCAGAGCGCAGGTGGTAAGTGATCAATACCTTTATTTATTTGTATCTAAGGGATGGCAGGACACCTCACATAAGGGAGAAGGTGAACGTAGAGAACCCCTACAGACACGTTATGTTCATGCGTGGGTACTGTAGGCATTGTACTACCTAGACTTTGAGGGTCTGTACCCAGCTACCAGGATCTCCTAAGCTAAATCATCCTCTTAGCAAGTCACCGACTGAAAGATACCTTCTCTTCTGCTTGTGCCTCTACCTACGACAGGCATTAATGAGCCTGGCTGGGGAGTGTGCCCAGGTCCCCAGTGCAGAGGTCCTCCCGAGAGCCCGGGGCTGGGTTTCTGCATCTGCCCTCTCCTTACCGCAAGGTTTTGGTCAGCAAAAGGTGTCCACACCAAGCAGAGTGACTTGGTGCTAAGCGGGTGAGAGGACAACGTGTGCCATGGGGGCAATTAGTGAAAGACTGTGCAGGGGCTCCTCCCTGAATCGTGGTCGTGGTCGTGGAGAGTGAGCGATGTGACAGGTAAAGCAGGAGCGCGAGTGCCCTTGCGACTACTGAATTCGATTTAGGAGATCCTGGCTCAATGGCACAAATCATATGCTGCTTTCAGTGTCACAGATCCCAGGCTATAAAATGCTGAAAACACTTTCTTTCTCCTCCTTATTGATGCAGATTTTGGGGGTAAGGGGCTGACTTCTGGCATGAGCTTTTAGGCTACATAGCCCAAAAGCTACAGGCTCTTGTAGACAACTAACCATGTACTATCATGATGATGATACCCAGACATGACATCTCTCTTTACAGATCTGCATAGACTGTATATTTTTCTTTATGGGTGGATATTCTGAGAGATAAATCTTTCTTTCCTTAATCTCAAATATTTCATTGACGATTTCTTGTATCTCACACAGATTTCACTGAAAGAGTCCTCTGGTGGTTAACTGTGACAGAACATGAACTTTTCATCTTTTCTGTTGCTGTAAGTGATCACATAGAGAGAAAACCCTATTTCCTGCCTTACTGTGTCTTCTGAGGGGGAGGCGGGGGGCTGCTGGTGTGAGATCATCCCCTTTCAGAGGACAGAGAGCTGGGCTGTGAGACCACAATCTAAATACAGATGAGAGAACTGGCAAGGCTCCGAGATGCTGCTTCAGGACCTTGCATATTCTCCTTGCCTTCAGGATCCAGGTGTGGAAAGTTACAGACTTGATCCTAGGGTTTTCTCAATTGATAAGACCAACAGAAGGACTGACCACAAAGATCCAGGACTTACAGGTGTTGTGATGATTTCATTTGCAGGGCATGTAGTGCTGGTGTTACCTTCCATAGAAAGGGAAGGTCCTAAGTGCTCGTTGTATCAGGCTCATAGTTTACTTTCACATTCAGACCAGGGCCAAGTGCTCCACTATAAGTTGGGAACTTTGGAACTGGGACTTACAGGCTCTTTGCCTCCTGCCCTCTCCCTAAGAGTGTCTAGGAGATGGTCTGGTGGGACAGCAGGCAGGACTCAGATCAGCGTGGCAGCCTGGGCTCTACTGGGACCCTGCCTATTTTCCCTTGGACCATTGTCCATATTGACATTTTCATGGAGCACCTTGATTATTGACAAATTGTTTTCTGCCAGAAATGTTCCACCAGAGAGTTTGCAGACCAATCTTAAAAGAGTAGATTAACTAATAATTAATGATACTTTTTCTACACATATTCCCACAGGTCCCATTGCTGGTGGTATGATTGAAAACATGAAGGAGTTAAGCTTTACTCCCTCTCTGCAAGTTAGAGAAATACATCTTTTTTAATTTTTTTTCAATAAAACAAGCAGTTTTTCGGAGCACTAGACCGGACACAACATGGCAAAACTCGAGAGTTCTGTCCATTTTCCCCTAACCGTTAACAGAGCTGAACCTCGTCGCAGTATAAATATTAGGATCCCGCTATACCACGTACGAGGTCAGCCCCATCCAGCCCCACGTCATGTCACACCCGTGCAGAGGCCACCTGAAGACCAGCTGAGCCAGTCTGTCTTGCACTGGGTGTTGTAAAGCGGGTTGGGGAAAATCACTCCAAAACTGAAGGCTTAGCTGATGTCTTTACTAGCAATATCTGTTTTAAAATCGAGTGAGCTCTGGCTTGGGTCTCTATCTATTCCAGCTGTAGCATTATGGCACAAGGACAGAGGCATGCTCCTAGGTGTGAAATACTACAAGGTGAGTTCATTTTGAACACAAGGGTGGCCTGGCAGCAGGCAATACCATGGGGAGAAGCAGTTAGACCAGGAAAGAGTCTGAAAGTTTCAACTGCAAATACGCTTCAAGTTCTTTGGTTTTGAGAACGTTTCCTAGGGTTCTAATTCATCAGTTTTCTTGGTTTTGTAATGGGAATGATGGTGGTTACCTCACCGCTCTGGGCTCGTGCTGACGGAGGGCACTGGGGGAAGATCAGTCACTGCTGTTGTTGAGGCTTCACTGATGACCTCTGCCTGGGGCTAGATGAAGCTACAAATGCTGCCTGGTCTTCTGCACTGTTTTTTTCTCTGTTTTATGTATTTTCTTAATGTGTGTTGATGCTATATGTTATTAAAATCGATTACCTCCTTCACTTATTTCCTTTCCTCTGGACTCAATTACTTTGCAGCTCTTTTTTTGGAAAGGTAGGTTGAAGCTGATACAAGAGAAATAATATCCAATCTGTATTTCTTAAGGTACAGGACCAGTCTGTCAGGCTGTTGGCACAAAACAACAATTGTTTTATTGTCAGGGTAAGTAAATAGGAACAAGAAGTCTTAAGTATTGGCATATGTTGATACTTGGCCAAAAAGGTCTCTAAACAATACGTTTTCTATTCATTCCAGAAACCTCATACTCCGTTATTTCTTATTTAATGCTGTTGGCAAATACCCATGTCACCATCTAATTTTGACTGTAGTTCAACTTTTTTAGTGCAAAGCTAATCCTCATTATAGTTGTAAACATATGTTTCATTTGGCTTCGTGCTCATGTGCTAAAGTGACAAAGGCAATCTAGGGTTTCTATCAGAAATGGAGATGTATAGGTAAGCATTTTGTTCAATCTACTTCATCTTTTATACAGTGAAAATCAGCCCAGTTGCTTAATAGGGAAGAATGTTTTCATAAGCCTCTCTGTACTCTCATGCTTGGCCTGTTTCCTGCTCTGCATCTTTTTTTTTTTCGGAAAGATGGGACACACCAAGGAGAAAAAGAACAAGTGAATCTAGGAACAACCATGAGATCCATCAGCATCTTGTGTAGCGGCTCTGTGTGTGTCTTCTACATCTTTATGTGCTCTTCAGACACTGATTTTTTTTAATTTCTATTTTAATGTGCCTCAGTTTCCATATGGGAGATTTACAAGTTCAGTCCTTCATGAGGCTCTGCTCAAAGTGAATCCCCTTTAAAATGACACTTCGTATAAGGGATCACAAATCAACATCCCTGAAGTCACAATTCACTTTTTGGACAATTTTATTTTGTAAAACATTTAATAGTTTTTAATAGCAAATTTCAGCCCGACTTCCCTGCCTCCAGTGGAGCAAGTGACAAACTGTTTACCAAAATAATGTGGTTCATGGGAGCCTGGCAGTGACTGCACCTGAGGTTCAAGTGTTGTCACCAGTCACCAAATTCCTTAAAATGCAGCACTGTAAAACTAGCAGAAACCCCTGAGCCTTCCAAGGACAACAACTCGCTAACCTGAGGTAAGTGGGACCAGACCTGGTTCCTCTATGGTTTCTTTCATTAGGGTAGGGTAGGGTAGACTAGACTAGACTAGACTAGAATAGAATGGAGTATTTTCAGTCGGAAGGGACCTACAATGATGTCCAAATGCATCATCTAGTCCAACAATTAAAATTACTCCATCGTAGTGAAGCTCCTGGTTGAAGTGTAGATTCACATTGGCTCTTTTGCTAATTACTGCTAGGCTAACAAGTCACCTAGGAATAGGTCAAACAGAGGGAGGAGTTTGGAGGCACAAGGTGAAGGAGGAATTTTGTTCCTGGCTGCCGTCTGCAGTGTGATGGGGGTCGGCACGGTGGTTGCAAACCATTACCATGCTGCAGCGGTAATGCCAAAATAGGAAGTCTCCTGAGAAATTCCCAAGCAGACACAGCCCATCTGCTTGGACTGGGGTGGGTGCCACAGCTTCAGCAGCTAGCAACTTGGTCAGAGTTTGTCTGTACTAAAAGAAAAATAGTTTGCCGCAAAACTTTTTTCTATATTCAAATACACACTTGAGCCACAAACATTTCTCTGTGTTTGCATATACCACCAAGTCACAAATTGCCTTCTTGTATTTAAATAGGTCTCAAATTCAATGCATACATTCCAGTCATTATCACCCCATTATCCTTTCTCTTTTTTGCTATTTTTCTCACTAAGAAGTGGTAAACCCCAGGCCCTTTCTGAAACATGTGGTTGATATAAGAGGAAAGGAAAGTTCTTTTCAAATATTAAAATGTGCTTAAATACTGTTTTATAGCCACCATGGTCATCTGCAAGAAATCAGTTTTCAAAGAAGCGTTTGATGGACTGACAATCATTTGAGCCCGGGATGAGATGAAATGGTCCAATTCAAGCTGGCTTAGGACTCGCTGTTCTGAAGAGCTCATGACAGAAGAGGCTGATGAAGCTGAATTTTGAAACTACCAATTTGGCTTTTTAAGTGTGTTGGGATCCAGAGTGGCAATAGTAAAATAGAGTTTTACACCACTAAATGGTCACCCTGATTTGACAATAATGGAAAACCGTGTCTGTTCGATAGTTGTTGGAGCGCCTGAAGCATCCATATTACAGCATTTGTCACCACCTTTAATACAACTGAGTTGGTAATCAGGGTGAAGAACTGATCGAGTCTTGTGGTGACCAAGGCTGGAGGAGACCTTGTTAGATTGCTTCAAACAAGCTTGGAGGTGCAGCACATGGAGAGTTCACCTTGATGGTGCTGTGGGGTAAGTTCAGGGCTCTGACATCTCAGGTGACTGCAGCAGACACGTGAATGTAAAATCAGTTCCTAGAGGAAACAATTGTCCTCTCTGCCTTTAGCTCAGTGGGTTCTGCTTAGGGAAACCTCATCATTTAGGTGGAGTTTTTTGTCTGTCTGTCTGCTGCTCTTTTGGTTTTTTAGTGTGGTGATTTTGGAGGGACTGATGTGACGCGGGGCATTGCTCTTGACACAAGGCTGTGTGCATCCTAGGTGTCCGCTTTGTGAGGATCAGAGCCAGCTGAGAGCTTAAGAGTATTGTAAGAGTATGGAAGAAGGTGGCATGCTTTGCATGCAGGGCAGCGGTAAGGAGAAATGATAAATGTATCGGACAAGTCACCCCATCTTTCATTGCACTGAGGGACAAATCCAGTCACGATCTCTCATCCTCTTGATTAAAGCTCTAAAGGTTTTACTACCTCCACCCAGTGTTTCTGGTCCATTTGTTATGTAGCTTTCTGTAACAACGTTTATTGCCCTCCAGTGCATGCAGCATGTTTGTTTCCTACATACTCCAATTTATGTTTTTTGCCATTATGCATTAGCTAAGGATATTGTTTTGTTTGTATATTTAGAGAACTTTCAATATTATGTTGCAATGTGTTAATATGGAAGAAACTAGAAAAATGCTCTCTCTTGGCTGGAATTCATCAGGTTCTCAGCAGAACAGTTGCATTTCAAGTTGTTATATTCGCTGTGCTGTGTGGCTGATGTATAAGCTATACACAGTATAAGCTAGCTGCTGAATTTTTCCATCATTTGTATTGCTTTTACTGGACGTCCAGGTTCAGAAGCAGCAATAACTTGGGGTTGTTTTGGGTTTTTTAGTTTTCTTTTCTTATTTGTTCCAGTGCTGGTTAGGAACAGTCAAGGCTTTGGTGATCAAGAGCCAACACTGGCGCTGCTTTAAAAATCGTTCATGCTTTTCAGCCGTCCAGCTTCCAAACTACTTAGGGCACAAGGGGAAATGTAAACATTGTTCTGTTATTCAACCTACTACATAAGAGCATTGAGTTTGACAAGGCTCCAGGTACCCCCGTGTCCCGTCCTTACCTAGATCAGACACTGATATCCCTCCCCAGTGACATACAATCTGGCAGGCTTGTTTTCACTATAACAGTTGCCCACTGTAAATGTTGGTTACGCTTTTTCTTGCCTGCCCTGCCGGAGCTGGTTCCAGGAGCGCCTTGCTGCATTTCTCAGGATTCAAGCTTATAGCAGGAGGTTTTTTCAATTTTGGGGTGTATTTCAATATTTGGGTGTATTTAAACCCAAGTTCAGGTGTGTGCTGTATTTACTTAATCTGTATGAGAACGGAGGTGATTTCGGATATTCTTTTGAACCTCATATCAAAAGCCTATCCAGACTCCCCCCCCAGGATAGATGTACGTGGCATGCAAAATTGTGAAACTCCTGGGTAGGGTGTGGGCCACGCTGGATGAGGCTGGCTGCAGAGCCCAAAGCTGGCTGCAGAGCGTGAGATGAATTTCAGGTTGTGCCACTGACGGACTTGACGCTGGACGGAGAACAGATAACGGAGCGAACGAAGCTCAAAGCGCTCATTGCAGGACCTGCGTACGCGCCGAGGGCCTCGGCGGAGGAGAGGAGCGGTGAAGGCAACGTTCGTTACTGAGAGCAAAACTCGGTGTCTTTGTTTCCGCACTGATCTTGCAGGGAAAGCAGAACAGGAACCACCCTCCGTGCCCCCGCCATCCGTACGCCCTGCTCTGCCTTTGAGGAACGTGGTTCATATTTATACCCAGGCCAGCAGAGATTGCGAGGCCAGGTCTGGCACATACAAACAGTCTGACTTTGCAACAGCGTAAGAGCGTTCAAAACGCTAATTTAAAGTATGAGATGTATATAAGAATTATAAGCAGTAATAAATGTGCTCCAACCCAAGCAGGAGAGAATTACTTCTTCTGATCAGCTGGCAGAGCTGGATTTAGAACAGGACTCTGGACTTTGGTGTAGTTTTGAATTAAGCTGCATTTCTGCATTGTATTATTTTTATAGTCTCTTCCCGTCCGACAGAGATCTCTATTTCTTTGCTAACATAAAGCGTATGACTCCGTGTTGCATACAATGTACATAGCTCAGACAAGAAGAAGGCAGCAGCCCACTGCTCTGCCAGGGAATAGTTGTGCCGTGATGGGTCAGGGCTCCCCAGGCTGGTGGATTTGACGGTCCTCCCTGGCATCCGAGGTGAGACAGCTCCTTCCCAAAAACCTCCCCCCTCTCTTGCTGCGCTGAAAGACCTTCTCCGCTGGCCCCGAAAGCAGCAGGGAAGCGTTCCCATCTAGAGCAGTTCGCTTCTCTTTACTTACCTTTGGCCTCCGGGTCAGGAAACCTTAATAATTTCCTTTTTATTAATTTAATCCATAGTTCCTAGTAATTACCATAAATTAAGCCTGCTGGGGGGAAAACACAGCCAATAAACTACAGAAACAGCTAGCTTTATTTGGGTAACGTCAGTACCGAGAGGATTGTTTCCTGTAGGTCAGTCCCTTGGTTGTCATGATTAACTTGAGATCAGACCAAAAGGCAGAGAGTTTCCCGTCCACCTTTTAAACGAGGCTCGGATGTGCCAGGAATTCTGCTAATACACAGGGTCCTATTAAACGCTTAACCTTGGTGTGAAATGAACTTATTCCTGCCCCTGTGCAGGTACCAGTGCTTCCCAAGGACCATTTCTCTCCGGTTTGAATGGACTTGTCTGGAGACACCGGTTTGTTCTTCCCGATGGCATTCACACCGGTGAGATGACAGCAGCGGGCACAGTTCTCCTTCTAATGCCCCTGAGCCCAACCTATGGATGCAAATCATGCGTTACCTCCCGAGAACAAAAAACATAATAAATCTGGATTTGTAGTGGGAAAATTTTGAAAGACCCTTCTTTGGTTGTCCTTAGCAGCACCTTTGGAAATGATGAAGAAAGTGGGAATTATAACAAGCCCGTGGGATGAGAGGCTGACTCCGGGAGCCCGCGGAGGCCCCGCTAGTAAAGGGTTGCTGGTTTCCTTTTCTAACTGGGCTGAAGCCAGGCATTCCTGAGTGGCACCGGTCCTCCCAGTGCTGGAAAGGAAACATTCCCGTTTGTTAGCTGTGGAAGTGCATGCCTAAGCCAAAGGTTACCAGGCTGAGGTGATATTTTTGCATTCCTACAATGTCTTAGCTTTTTTAAATTAAATTCTTGCAACATGAGGATTTAATCCCTTCTGGTATATATGGCGTGTGTGTGTGTGTGTATGCATGTGTGTGCATGTTTTTTTTCCTACAAAAATTTCATCAGGCAAGTTATTTGTGTTTTTGAAAATTGGCTCAGATACACGGTCAGTAACTTTCCACCCAGAGCCCATGGAAAGGTTTGGGGTTTGAGGCTGAATAGAGGGTCAAGTTTTAGGGTTGTGCTTGAGCCGAAACTAGATCTGGGCTTGAGAGCCACTAGGGATGAAATCTGTTGCATTGTTCTTGAATTTTTTTAATTAAAAATAATGGAAATAAGCAGTTTTCCTGTGCCCAAGTCTTCTAAAAGCAGAGTTCTACCACATCGAAAACGGTATTGAGAAAATTAGTGGTTTCCAATACGGAATTGGGTTCGAAATCCAATCCCAGAAGGGTAAGTTTGGAGTCATAGACTGAAAATTAAGCTCCAGCAAAACAAAAAGCACTTTGATTATATTGCTGTGATGGGTGGGGGAAGAACACAGACTGTACCCTGTTCTTGCTAGCAAGGAGTTAGAAATCACTTGGGACCTAATAGGTGCCCCCGGACGGGGCCGCGAAGCGGCGAAGGCAGCTGCCGGCAAAGCCCAGGCTCTGTGTCGTGGGCTCCAGGAGCAGATATTCAAGCCCAGGGTTACTTGAATGAACTCAAAGCTTTGGCTTCAGAGCACGGGCTTTGTCTCTGGTTGCTCCGAGCTTGCACGCTCTCTGCCCTGCTTCTGTTGCCAGGAGATGAAGGTAGCAGTTTTTTTCTTGGGAGGGAAAAAAAAAAAGTTTATAACACAGGCTGCGGTCTAGTTTATTTTCCTTTCTGCTGAGCTGCTTTGCCAGTTTGCAGATGATCAGGCTGATCTAAACCCATCTACACTGATGCCCTAGAGAAAATACCTGCAGCCTGCTTCTGTTAAGCCAAGGAACCCGCAGCTCTGGCCGTGCAAAGGGGATGGCGCTGCAACCTGCTTTGCACCGGCAGGTAAACATGAACCGGGCCCACAGGCTGGGAAATAAGTGCCCATTTGCTCTAAGCCAAGGTCCAGATTTTAAGTATTGACCTTCTACTGAGGTGCCCTTAAAAATCTGTCTCTGTCATGCTGGAGAACCATGGTATTTCGTTTCTGTGAAGGCTTTTCTCCACTGAAGTGTTTAGCTTGAGCTAAAATCTGTGTTAATGCCAGGGGAAGTGTCCGTGCGTGCACTGCTCAGGGGATCTGGACAAGGCAGGTTTGGCTGTGTCCTGGCTGAAGGTGGCTTGGAGCAAAGATGCTTGGCTGAAACGAGGGTCATGCTGCTCCAGGAGCTGGTTCTCTTCTGGTGGCTGCGCAGCTGAGGACATCCCGCCGAGCAGCCGTCGTGGCTAGCTCAGGGATGGGTGGTGGTGTCCGGAGCTCTTCCCTTGCGTTGGCTCAACGGAGCCAATGTGGTGGGAGAAAATGCAGTTTTTGCTCAATGAAGGTATCTTTTTGTTTTGTCACTGCTTCCTTCTTTGGAAGAAAAATAGTTCCTCCAGGTCTTGCCATCTGCTGCTATTTAAAGGAACATCATCATCACTAATCTATTCCTCCTGGGGTCTTAATGTGTATAAAGCCTTATTCCTCCCAAATTTGTGATTGAAAACAGGTATTACATGACGGTGTCCCTTTAAAAGCCATGTCCAGGATGGGAAGCTTATTAATTAATGGTTCTGCAAGACAGAAGCTGGCACTGAAGAGGGGAGGGCAGGTGGAAGGTTTTAGGCAGCATTTAGCACCCCAGGGCAGGTGGGCGGCAGCCACCTGTGGACGGCCTGCAGGAGGAATCTGCAGTGCTTGCAGCTCTCCGCTTCTGCTGTTATTTGCATTATCCAGGGATTCCCTCGTGACCTCTAGCAGTTCTTCTTTGGGCTCTGGTGAATGACCGAGTCAGAGGAAGAATTTCTCGGGTTAGCAGTCCCCTCTGCTACTTGTCACCCCCATCGTACGCCCACGTGCACGTCCCTGCGGTCGTGAAAACAAGAGAGCAATGGGAAAGTGCACCTGGAAGCTTCTCAGAGGGTCCAAGCTGTGGAAAAAGCTCATAAAACACCTCCTTGAAGCTGGTCTCTTGCGAGAGGCTGTGCGTAGCCTCCATCCTCACCCTCTGTCAGATGGCTCGTACGGGGGAAGGCTACAGCTACAGAAACACTCTCGCCATAAGCATCCCTGTGCTGGGAGGGAGCAGGCAGCTCTTTAGGTCAGATTTTGCAGGTTCAGTGGTAATTATTTCTTCTAATTGCAAGCCAGTGAGAAGTGAAGTAGCGCTCTGAAGCCAATAAAAGGAGACTGCTGTCTGCGTGATTAGCTTGTTGTTCTGATCTCCTCCTTCGGCGATACCTGTCAATTAAAATTTGAATTGCTCAGCTTAGTGCAAGGAGAGCTGCCCCTGCCTTCCTCCACTCCCCCTCCCTGCCGTGTGTGTGCACCCACCCACCCATCCACCCGCACGGAGCAAATTTGGTGACTTTGCAATCAGCAAAGTCATTGTGCTCGGAGCTGGTCGGTTCTGTTACAGTGTTTTGACATAGAGACGTGGACCTTCACCTTTAGGGATATTTGGTTCCTTTCTCTTTCCACGTCTAAAACGTTTGCCTGCCTTGTGTGTTTTTATCCTTAGGAAGCAAATCCCTTTGAAAGACGCCAGGCACGGTTCAAGGCAGCAGGCCGTGCATGGGACAGTTCTCCGATACTGTGTCATTTTTATTTTCCTCCGCAGGCTCTCAGCAAATAACCTTTCAATTGCCAGGGCAATAAAAAATGTCAAGGGTGATTAAAGATGTGACAGCTGGTGCGTATAACTCAATGCAGTCAAGTCCTTCAGGTTTTCCTCGTTCCCACCGGGACAGACTCTCCCAAAATTCATTATCGGTCCCTAGTGCTCCCCACGGTCGCTGCCTGAGGAAGCTGAGGATGTTGAGCACCCAGCAGGATTCGGTCCAAATTCAGCAGATCTCTCCAAGCTTCGCGTTCACTTCGATCTGAACCATGCCCGTCCCTGCGGTGCTGGGTGTCCTGCCTGCAGGTTAAGCCGGGGGCCGTGCGGTCCTTACACGGTGCCTCAAATATTTGTTGAATCTGGTATGTTTTCTATGCCAAATGTGTTGGGAGTTTTTTTAAGAAATAAGGGGTTTTTAAAGAGACTAAAATTTTTTTCTGGGGCATCTGGTTTTGAAAATATTCAAAAAAGTTGAAATTTTTTCATTCTTGGCAGTAAAAATGCCCCAGCTTCTTGCCCACTACAATCAAAAACTATAGAAGAAAAGTTACAGCAGGTCATTTGTGGGATTTATATAACTATTTTTATCGTGCTGGATGAACAGAAGATACTTTTCTCAATAGAACTGTTTCAGTATCCTAAATTAGAGTTGCTAATTTCTTGGCTTATATAGAGCTAAGTGATTTACAGTGGTTAAGAATTTATCACAAAGTTTCAAGAAACCTTTGACACCGTGAACCAGAAGAAGAGGAGCTTTTGTTTTCCTTCTGAGATATTCATACGATTGTTGAAGACGACTATGCCTGGATTCACTCCGTTCATCTTTTTCACCATGAGACTTTAACCAGTCTCCCCCAGAACGCGGGTAGCTGAAGCCAGGCGCTGCGGAGGGTAGCTCGAAGGTTCCCCGAGCAAACTGAAGGGAACTGAGGGAATTCAACCCCCGTGATGGGGTGAACCCGGCCGCCGCAGCTGCTTCAAGTTTTTCCAGTTATTGCTTCCTGGGAATGAGCGTAAGGTCACAGGATCTGGCTTATTTGTGTGTCACTTTCTGACCTACTAAATTGTGATTTTTTTTTTATTTTTTTTTTTCAATTTTTAAATTTTTCTCATGCCTGTTGCACTTGGACATAGTTTTGACAGAAGCTGAAAGAAACCCCCTGGGACAGAGGGAGGAATCGGACCTGCATCTCTCTCATCCCAGCTGAGTGTCTTGATGCCTGTGTATGGTACAGAAGGATAACACAAATCCTTTTTTGGGTTGTCTGTTTTGTTTTGTTTTTAAAGCAGGGTGGAATAGGAATTAAAAAAAAAAAAAAAAAAGGCAGCAATTTATCTGAAACTGATCCTGTACCTGTGCACTAGAAAACCCTCTGCATGTGATAGTTCCCGCTGCTGGGGTGGCAAACAGTCTTGCAAAAATTCAGATCCAGCTGAGAGAGAATCTTGCACAGCAAAACCAGATGGATTTTTCAGCTTATCGTATGGCTGGGCAAATCTTGATGCTGGCAGGAGGAAGGTGGCAGGAATAAGGATCCAAGGGATAGGGCTGGGAGAGCCCCGCAGCCACAGCTCGTGCCTAGCCTTGCTCGTGGCCGTAGTTGGTGTCTGCTGATCCATAAAATCCAGTGGAGCAGTGGCTGTGTTGAAGCGTCCATCACCCATCTGACCCAGGGTGAGATAGCTCAGGGACCTCGATGATCAGAAATCCAGCCTTGTGCAAGGAAGGGAAGGGTTTTCTGATGGTTTAGCTGGACAAAACAGCTCTCGGGGAGGCTGGGCTGGCGGCGGTGCCGCGGGATGGTGCTGGTGGAGAATCCAGTCTGGCCCTTGGGGTCACAGCAGCCATCGCCTTGGCACAGCCGCAGCACCAAACCGCAGCCCTGGACAGTCCCGCTTTGCAGTCTGGCCTCGTGCCTGGATTGTGAAAGTGCAGTAAAGGGCAGAGATGTTGTTTTGGCCTTAATGTTTGATCCAACGCATTTGG
>VZTL01017692.1:5974-33343 GCA_013400535.1 Scopus umbretta
GATTTCTGATCTTTTATCAAGTCATAGACAGCTATCCCCGTGAAAGTGAAAATGATTGGTATAGAATAAGGAAATTACAGAGGGAATAGTGCAGTGGAAGATACACACATATTTGTGGGGAAAAGTATTTTAAAATAGCAAGACAGTTTCTAAACTTCTTTTGATGTCCCATCATTGACATGCTTCATAGAGGGAAGTCTCACCTGTCCTCCACCTGTAAGAATTTGTGTTGTTTGATTTCTCTTCACAAATACACCAGCTGGCCTTTCTAGGGAGCCTGTGCATGTGTGAAAGCCTTAGGTGCTTAGTGTGGTCAGGCAGGTTGAAAACCCAAGTATGTTTTTTAAACAGTTTAGCTAAGCAGTCCTGTTAAGTATTTATGACAAATGTGACGCTTCTCAAGCACAAGCTAGAAAAACAACATGAAGAAACAGAAGAAAAGAGAAAAATAAGAAAGCATGAACAAGAGGTAAGCTTTAAGGCCATCCAGACTCCCTTAGTCCGTGAAGCCATTCTTGTCCTCCCCCTTGCTGACCCTTTTTGAGCTAGGCCCTCCAGAGACTTTCTAGCACAGAGAGACAAGTTAATGCCTCCTGTGTGCCGACACACACTCTCCCAGAACAGACACATGGTTGGAAAAGACTGTACAAGTCTTTAGCTCACAAGAACAGCTTTGGGAATATCAGACCAACAATTTGTATACCTGTGAGCAGGTGTTACAGCATTTGACTTACTACAGTTTTAGAGTGGAACCTCATGAGACGTTGCTTAACTTTGCAGAAAGGTTGCCTATACTAGACACCAGAACATCTGATCTCATCTTCATCAGTGAAAGTGGGAAAACCTACTTTCCACATGCAATTAGTTTCTTAAGTTGCTTGTTGTGTCTACACTGAAGAATCAAAGGATATGATGATTCATGGGAGATCCCAGCTACAGTCCCCTAAAGCCACTTGGGCAGTGAGCACCTAGATCGGCACTCTGCAATCTTTCCTCAAGAACTCAGCTGATTTGACTATTTCCCTTCAACAGAAACAGGCCCTTTCTGTACTGGGTCTCAACATTTATATAAGTAACCACAATCTTTGTCCAGTTTCCATGGGGCTTGCAACCTTGCCCACAAGCGCTGTGGAATCATAATACTTCTTTACAAATTGCTTGGGAGGGGAAGTCTTGATTTTCTAAGGAGTACTTAGGAATCTTTAAGAAATATCACACTGACCAGCTACACACAGAGACACAAAATCCTTCCTCACTTTTGAGCCTGTAAAGAAAAAACTATGTAAAGCAAGATCTTAGAGGAAACTGGAAAATAAAAATACAGCAGAGGAGAGGAAAAGGAAGAAAAAGAAATTATGATTGAAGCTTAAGACAGAGGTGTATGTACCTCATTCATTTCTGCTTTTCAAGCAAGGCAAGAGGCCCATACAGCAAGCTCCTCCAGAGCTAGACATGAGCAGCTATGTCCTGACTTGAAAAGTCACAGCTATCTAGCCCAAAGTAATGCCTTTATAAACTGTGTGTCTATTCATTAGCAGTTTAGCCATATCATTTTGCAGCTAGAAAAGAGAAGTAGCAGGGGAGATATTCCTGCTTTTTATACAAACATACACTCCACAACAGTGTACCATATGCTGAAAGTGTCAACCAATGCCACAAAGTTGGGAACAAATTGGGGACATCTCTGAGGAAAAGACCCAGAACAGATACTGCATAACAAGTGTTTAACAGAAGTTTTCTGAAGGCAATCCAATTGTAATAGGTGGGACATTCCTCATAAATCTTAGAAAGTATTAATAAGTTAAAGTTGAACCTTGGGGCTCCCATATGAAAAACAGATAGGTAAGTGCTTATAGTCTCCAGGGCACTTTCAAAGAGAATAGTCTACAGTTTCTCAGTCAAGTAAACATTTACTGCATCCAAGAAACATAAATAGACTAAAGTGAATTTTTTTTTAATACCATAAATAAGCTTTCAATAAAAACTCCTAACAATTCTCCTACAGTTAGTTACTAGATGTTACCTAGATATGTTCCAACATACTTAAATACATGGCTTCAGTACAAGAGCCATGTTACTGCAACTTTATCATACACCTATAAAAGTTTCATGTTGAATTATTAGATTTTTACTGTGATTATAGTATGTATATTAAGTATTTCTAGCAAGCATTATAGGGCTTAAGAACAGGGACAGTGGTTGCATTCTTTATCCAACACTGCAGAATTAGCCAGCTAACCTTCAGCCAGGTATCTTTGCACATAGGCACGTTGCAGTTCTGAGGTTGAGATTTAGGCAAAAAATGAAAATTTACAGCCTTTATTCAAAGAACTACAAGCATCAGCATGCCACACACAGAGAAAAAATTTGTTATGCATGGATCAGCCGCTGAACCCATAAAGATTTCTTTAATATTCTCCCTTTACAGTGAGAATTTCTTATGCCATTTCAGTAACAAGGACTGTGTCCTAGACCTGTACCAAGCTTCCCAAGCATAGCAGCCTACCCTAAACTGTGTATGTACAGACTCGGAGTATCCTGTGAAGGTCTAATGAGTCTCCCCTTCACTGCTCTCTCTGAGCTAAAACCAGATGCTGTAGTAGCAAAGCTCTTTACTTCAGCCAAAAGTCATACATAAATTAATAATACAAAAGACCAATAACTCCATGGAGACACTACTTTTGAAAGTTATCTTCACAGCATGACAGTGTTAGAAGAAACATTCTTTATCAGAGTAGGTTAGCCATCTGGGATACTACAAAGGGATACAATGTCACCCTATCAGTCCATTTAAAATTTACTTGACAGTTCAGTTGGATTTAACATAGATACTATTGTTAAGTTAGCTAAAAATGAAAAAACTAACCAATAGAATACAAATTGCAGAAGTCTTCTCTTATGGCAGCTTATGCTCCTTAGTCACTTTGCATGTAACCAACCTAGTCTTGTCAAAATTTGTCACTGAGAACTTGCAGTAAAAATTCTGGTTATGCTAATCTTTGTCCTCTATTACGGTTAATAGCATTTTCAGAGGTGCTGCCCTAGGGAGCTGCACAAGCCCTGACATTTAAAAATCAGGCATTTGACATTTAGAATTACTTAGAAGTACCCTAACAGCAGCTCAAAATAAAGGTTGTGTATGTGTGGGTGTGAATACATGCAAGTGCATAGCTTTTCTTTGAGGCACCTCTACCTTTCTTAGTGCTGAGACTTTTTTCTGAGCCACAATATGTTTGGTACTTGAAGTCCAATAATAGCAAGTTCGTATTCAAGATTTAACCTGTGCCAGTGAAAGAAGGCTATTGAAATGCTAATTGCTTCAAAGTTACACTGTCTGCTGGCTGTTCAACTTCATTTACAACACATACTGATAAACGAAAGCCCAGATTGCAAGACAGTCCACTGCAACATCTCTGGGACCTTGCAAAGCCTGTTTGGACAAAGTATTAGTTCACCAGAAACTGGTCAGTTCTGGACTTCCATTCTCTTTAGCACACATCCAAAATACTTTTTTAATACAGTTCAAGTCTTGCAGTGGTTTACAAGAGAAAAAAGCACAGTTATGCCCATTGTACAGCTCAGAAAGTCAAGCCTCAGATATATAGGATCTGTACAATATCACCAAGTAGATAAAGAACAGAATGGGAAGAGAACTTGCTTTCTTTATTCTGACTAGTGTGATATTCAATGAATTATCTTGCTACCTTTGAGTTACTCCAAGATTTACCATTGTCACTGCTTACTATCCCAGTTTAAAACATCTATCTTAAAGCATTTTATGAAAGCATAAGTAATGTTAACATGAAATTGAAATAGATTTTTTTTTTTTTTGAGGACAGAAAGAGCAGTATACTAATTACTACTTAACATCACTTTGCAGAGAGAAGGCAGAGAGAACTGTCTAGCTTCATATTTAGGCTTCGTCCACCAGAAACCCACCAATTAAGATTTCTCTTCCTTGCATAAACCTAAGATTCTTTCAAGATACAACAGAATTAGCACAAGGTCTCCAAATGGGACGACAACTTATGCTGAGAGTTAGATACTGAGTTATTCTTGTTTCTCAGCTTTAAAGTTTGAACAACTGGAATGGCAATGATAACTTCATATTACATGAGATAAAATGAATTCTCATGCTCACATTTGCTCTTCAGAGCATAGACCATAATGCCTCTTGTTTTGAAGTCCCAGTTACTTTAGATCAATATTAGGGCATTGCCTCATATTGCCACATTAGGCAACAAGCATTGCCATCAAATTTTTGTCTCTCTGCTGTACTTTGAGTTCCAAAGCAACCACAGAAAGTAGGTTCACATACAGTACCTAACTTCAGAAGAGGGCATAAGTCATCCCATATCAAGCTACAGGATATCACAGCAAGACTTCTTTTGGTACCCAGATCAGTTAGGTCAAAGTTACCTGATTTGGTCTGCAGTTAATGACATGCTGCAGAAATACCCAAGTGCTGATTCTGCATCGTCAGGCCTTGTTTAGCCACAGGATGATGTCCATAGCAGGATACATAAAAGTACAGTTGTTTCAAAGGCAATTACAATGCAGACCATTTATCAGGCTACAGAAGAATCCAGAAAGGAAATAGAGCTGTACTATAGGTGATCTGGATAGAAATACAGGTTAAGATTCAATGGATGACTTCTTAAAAAGAGAAAAATAATCACTTTTGTATTTTTTTATTAGTTATTTTAATAACCATTGCCTCTGATTATTCCCTGAGACTGAGCTTTTTTCTCATTATTGCTGTGAGGAGAGATAAAATAAATCCTTCAAAAAAAACCCAACCAAACAAACAAAAAAAAACCCACAATGCGTTGGAGCAACTATACAATGAATACAGACATTTCCAAAACAAAACAATAAAAGACCAAAAAGAACCTCATAGCAGTTCCCACTATTTGTTGCTTTATCAGGCTCTATATAGTGAGAAGCACTCAGAGAAAAATGGACAACACTTTTAAAGGACTATTGTTGCCAACCCCAATTGAAGCAAAAACAGCATCACTAAACAATTCAAGAGGAAAAATATCCAGCTGCAATCAAACACCTTTTCAGCAACCTGAAAGTGAAGCTATTTAGAAGAATGAGAACAGCTGACAATTCCTCATCACTGTCCCTTAACTCATCTGTCTAGGTAAGTCATGATCAAATAAATCCACATATTTGCAATAGTCTATTTTTATAAGGCTATGAACAAACTGCATTACCATACCATGGAGATTCCAGAATTCCAGCTAGACCAAAAATTATTTCCAGTGTCCCATCTATTTTGCAAGTCACTGCACCAAAACTCTGCAGCATTGCCTCAGATTTCTGCAGTACTCATTTTTCTGCTGTGCTTCAGTGAACAGTTCACTAGCTGCACCTTTCTGCATCAGAATAAAATGAACATGGAAAAAGCTTTCAAATCATCAAAATGCAAAAATATTTTTTCCTTTCCCCTCCATCTTTCTTTATATCTACTGACTGCCCCAGATGCTTGCAGAAACCACAGTATGTTCAACTGATTGCAGTAGTTAGGAGATGTGATGAAGCTAGTGTCACTCTAGGAGGAAGTGCTGAAGTTTTTAGCTCATTGTCCCTCTCAGCTTCCACTTTTTGTTTTCCCCACCACACCCTTGCTCCTTTCCATCAGACTAGAACATAAGCACCATAGTTTATAGGCTCCTCTTTATTAAAAAGATAGGATAATCATGCCTATTGTGCACTAGAATGTCTTGAAGCTGTAGTATTCCAAAAATCTTTTTGTTGTTTCTTTCCAGGAGTGATGAAGCAGGATCAGTCCACCGTAGAGATGCCTTGTGCATTCGCTTAAAGTTGCTGCTAACAGCTCATCAAGAGTCTGGGGTTGGCTGTATGGGTTTTAGCAAAGTCAGGAAATGCACCTAGTCCGTTCCTAGAGAATTAAAAACCTTAAACTTAGAAAGATATTAAACATCCAGTCACAATTTGCAGTTGCATTCTAGTCAAAATAAAAGCATTGCGCAAAGTATCACAGGAGAGCCAAGTTGGATATTCTTGGAAAAAGCTCTCGCTGTGCTCACACAATGGAGGGAGCTTTACACTCACCACTTCTTATCACTGTAAAGAGTCTTGCACAAGAGCAGACACTCAGGAATGGAGGCACAGCTAGCCAAAGTATAAACAGACCATACTTTGCAAAGGGCAGAGGAGACCAAAGCTAACATGTAGCCTGAGCCCAGCGCTCCTCCAGGACTCTTTTTTCAGTCAGAAAAGAAAAAAACAGGAAGATATTCAGAAGAATACAATCTAGATGTTTTTTCTTAATCAGATTTCTTGTTGGCAGCTTTGCTGAACCACTTAGTAAAAGAGAGTCTAGTAATTAGACACCAATCTCTGTCTGGCCTGTTCTAAAGTGTATTATTCTTTCTTTTTATAATCTTTCCCTAGTACACATCTTCCTTTTTAATACTTATTTAAACAGATTTTATCAGTTGCATTCTGATTTACTAAGTCTTCAGGGCACTCTGCACTTACATTTGTATTTCAAAACTGCCCTAGAAATCAGCAGGATGCCAGTAGTCTCCATGTCCTCCTGAAAGCAGGCAGCATGATGAAATAAATAACACCACTAACTGATTACACCTGCATTCAGACCAAGTGGTGTTGGATGCAACTTTCTTACCACCTGGTTTTATCCACAAATAAGAAATCAGAAGAATAACAATAACTGGCAAATTATTTTGGTATCATTAAGTTGTGCCTTGAGAACTAGCCAAGCTATAGATACTACACTGAAGTATGTAATTGGTCCTTCCCTCAGGGAAATGTATTAATTTGATTAGTGGTGAACCCACATTCTTTTCATTAGCTATTACTAGCCTTGTGGGAAAAGGACCTGCTGTGCACAGGTGGCTTGAACACTTCTTCATGCTTTCAGGACCTCTGTTTATGCCGGTGGGACAGTCTATTAGAGGCAGGGAAGTGATTCAAATTAATTTTCTCTGGGCTAGCAAACCTATTTAATTTAGTCTTATGAGATAAAAGAAGAATTTGTAGTAACGAAAACAGCTGAGGCTGCAGAAGCTGGGCAAAGGAGTTCAGGGCTCTTTAACAAGATTCTGCTTGGAAGAGCTCTGCTGGCTTTGATTTTACAGCCCCAATGTGAGAGAAAAAAGCTCCAGTTTATTTACACATGATCTCCTTTCCTCTATCCTACTTCAAATGGTTCCTTACCACCACCACCCCACTTCCAATGTCCAGGTTGGAAGCCAGCTTTTGCCAGAACACTTTTTTCCCCAACCCTATCAGTAAAGTCAACTCAGTCCATACCTCTGGTACAAACACAGCAGAAAATAACACGAAGATTAAGAAACATATGCCCGCAGTCACAGTTTCTACTAAAAACACCATTCTCTGAATTTCAAAATAGAGTAAAATATAAAAAGCTTCCAAGACAGAAGTCATCACAGCTAGCCTGGTCCTCTCCTTCTATGACAAGGTGACCTACTTAGTGGATGAGGGAAAGGCTGCAGATATTGTCTACCTGGACTTTAGTAAAGCCTTGGAAACCATTTCTCACAGCATTCTCCTGGAGAAACTGGCTGCTCATGGCTTGTATGGACATACTCTTCACTGGGTAAAAAAATTTTAAAAAACGGTGGATGGCTGGGCCCAAAGAGTTGTGGTGAAAGGAGTTAAATCCAGTTGGCAGTCGGTAACAACTGGTATTCCCCAGGGCTCAGTATGGGGCCCAGTTCTGNTGGGTTATGAAGCATTGGAAGAAGCTTCCCAGGGAAGTGGTTGATTCACCATCCCTAGAGGTATTTAAAAGACATGGAGATGTGGCACTTGAGGACATGGTTTAGCGGTGGACTTGGCAGTGGTAGGTTTACAGTTGGGCTCAATGATCTTAAGAGTCTTTTCCAACCTAAATGATTCTATGATTCTGCCATCACAATCCCAAGGAGAAATAGCTAACATCCAACATCAGGCGATGGTTCACATATTTTTTCAATGCAAATATACAACAACTGCTTTGAAATCTGCAAAATTGCAATGTACTCCAGTTCTATGAAGGCCTATGTTCAGGCTTCAAAACATGTTCTCCATCTCCCACAGCAGTCCCATACTTTTAGTAATAACTCTGAAAAATTATTCTGATTCAAAGTCTGGTATCTTCCACTACTTTTAGTCCTTCCAGTGCCTCAAGCTCAAATTCTCCTTCACCTCTGGATGTATTACATCCTTTCAACTGATACCAAGAGGATCAATGTTACAGGAGAGCGCTGTGGTTGAAAGTATTCCCAAAACTAAATCCAGCTTGGGAGCTCAGCCCTTAAAAAGGAAGTCAGACATCAGACAAGTAAACTCTAAGTGCCAGAAGGCACTTCAACAGAACATCCACACCAACCTTCTTTAGTTTAGAGTTGCAAGGCTTTAGCCTTGTGTTACTTTAAAAACATATATATTTATATTTAAAGAGGAAAAGGTATCTCCCCACACAGCAGTTATTTTTCATGCAAAAAGATACAAAAATTTGTTTAACTGGAAAAACAATTTTTCATGGCGAGAAACTACTTGGATAAAAATACCAGTCAGCCTTGCCTCACCTCCTGCTGCAGTCGAACCAAAGGGACCAAGGAGGTAGGCAGCTCTTATGCGTGAAGCCCATTCACTCTTGTGTGCATCTGTGCTGGTATCTCTGACCAGGGCCTTCCATACACTCCCTGCTCATTCCTCTTTCCTGCACTCACTCCTGTCTCCAGGAAGGGAGCACTGCTGAGACAGAAAGCCTCCCTGTCTCCCCGCAAGAGTCCCCCAGAAGCGGGCCAATAACCAGGAAGAACAAACCACAGTGACTTGCAGGACTGAGCCACCTGTGCAGCACACACAAGGGAAAAGAGCACAGGGGATATTTTGGCTTCCCTGAGCATGCACCACCTCCTTTCTTTTGCGCTGGGCAAGGCAGCTCTTAGTACCGTTCACACCACAAGCTGTGGCACAGAGCCCAGATGCTCACTTCCAGTGCAGTTGCTGCTTAAGAGGCTTCCTGGCTTCTAAAGTATGTGTATACAATCCATTTAACGATTTTATTGGCAAATACTCATTTATTAGGAAGTCCTAAGCTAAACAAACAAGGAAGTCATCATGTGTGCTGAAAAATAAACTCTTTCACAAAACCGAAGCCTCCTAATACTACTCCTTAGCATTAACCTTTTCCCTGCCCCATTTTTGGGTTAGGGTTTCAGTCCATTCTTAAATGCTGCTGAGGCTTCATGTACCCCATTGAGGGTAAATGAGGGCCATGAAGGCTTATCACCTTGTGAAATGTGGCCTTGAATTATAGGACTATAATGTTGGGAAACAGCGCTGGGATATATTCTATTGTTTTCTGTGTTCCGATCCATCTATGACAGGACTGGAAGCCAAGCAGAGATATTCTCCATGGAACATTATAGTACTTAAGGTAAATACACTGAGGTAGATAGCTGAATCCTGACCTCTTTTTGTACTGAGTTCTCCACTCCTCTTTTTTCCCTTTATCAAGACATGTCATTGTAAAAATACCATAATGAGGAAAACTTTTCAAACAATATTGTTCTGAAAAGAGTCACCTTTTTCATATTACTGTATAGTTGCCATAACAACTTGATGCAACATCTTATTTAATAATCATTCTCTGCATCCTTTTTAGCATTTTAGTTGTCATGACAACAACATGCATTTTATTTCAGACCTATTTCCCAACACTCTTAGATGTGTTTTGGTTACTTTGAATGAAATCAGACTCTGTCTCCACTAAAAAGATCAGAAAGAAATCTGATGCAGTGTCTAGGAAAGAAAGCATCTTCTTTGGAAAAGTGTTCTAAAACTATTGTATAACACATAACTATGTCTTTCCTGATGTATGTATGATTACTTCAACAAAAAGCTCAATGCAAATACTATATTTGAGAATCGAATGCACAGAATGGAGCTATATGTGTCCAACATTCTGTCTGAAAATAAGCAATAGCTATTGTTTAAAAAAGAAAAAAAAACAAAAGAATAGAGTTGTTTAAGGTAGGTATGCTTTCAGTGTGTAGCTTATAGTGGAATATTGGCTTCAACCTCTCCTGCCCTACAGCTAGGTCAGATATTTATGTTAGATCAGAGTGCCATCAAAGCACAGTAATGTTATTTTGCACACAAATATAACATCAGAATAATTCTGAGCTTTGGCAGGGGGAATGCTGTGGCAATCTGATATTGATCTAAACTATATGCTGTAGTGGAGATTTACACTTCTTTATATTTTGTTTTGAGGTGGTTGTCATGAAATAGTGAGCTAATGTGCAAAAAACTACCCAGTTAGTGACACTTTTGCTGTTGCATATCAGAAAAGGGTTTACAAATTATAAACTGATACTTGTAATTTATAGTATCACAAGTAGTAAATTCACATTGCTCATATAGAATAGACAGATCACAAAGTTCACCATAGAAATAATTGTTCATAGAGATGTCAGGCCAAAGACTGAACAAGTTCTTCTCTCTTTTTCCTCCATTTTTTTTTTTTTTTTCCCCTCTCCTCTCCTTCCCCTCCATTGACACCAGCACAAACTTTGTTACCTGGAACCTACCCATTTCCTTTTGAAAGGAGTGTTACTACCCCATCACTCAAAGGGTAAACTGCAGAAATCGTCTTACAGTGCTCAGCTTTTTGCAGCTGTCTGAATTGTAAAATATTTACAAGCTGTGAAAACCTAAGATCATCCCAAAAAGATTTCCAACCTCTTCCTATTACACATCAGAACACGCTTTATGCATTTGCAGTCCTTACAAATGTTTTCTCAACCACGGGAAACGTTTAAGCTTTTCCTGAATATTTCAAGCTTCTCTTCCCACAATGTGAAATTTGGAGTCATCCAAAGTGCAACATGTGGTTTCTAGGGTGCAGTAGCCGCAATAGTAAGAATGGTGAAGCACAAATGTGTAGTTAGGGAGATAGAGGTTATGAATTTTAGAGATATGAATCTTAATTTCCATTTTATTGCTTCTGTGAATTGGTATCATGTGTACTGTATGCAGGTACAGCTTGCCTCCCTCATTAACATTTTCTTCAGTTCTAATAAATCCTATTATCTAGGCATCCTACTCTGGATCCGATGCTTCTCTCTAAACATCCTACTTCAAAAGTACATAGCAGAAGCAAAACATGGGAAAGAAGGGGGTTGTCTGATTTTTAGAAATATGGAGAAAGAATTTCTTTGCAAGAAAAATGCAGAAAAGACTAGAACACACAGTAAAAGGAGGAGGCACAGAAAGTAATGAACAGATCATGTACCTTAATATATTTCTCAGCACAAGAGCTAAGCAAAAAATCACCAAAAATTAAAACACAGAATGTTTTGTCACTTATTATCAGTGAACTTGATAGACAAAAAAATTAAGAATTTGGCTAAAGAAAGATCTGCAATAACCTAAACAAGATGCAATAAAAGAATTATAAGTCCTCATGCTCAATTGTTAACTGAAAACCATGTGATATTGGAAATGTCCTACTGGTAGGAATTCCCATGTACATTTACCAGCCTATAGACAGACACATACATAAAGAACATGGCAACAGACAACGATAGAAAACAACATACTTGGTACAAATGCACAACATGCAACTGAAACAATTTAGAGAGAAACTAAATTAACATCTAATTGTTCAGAAGGGAAGGAATGGCATATGAGGGATGTGAAAGTGAGTTAATATAAAAATCTTTCTAGAGAAGAGAAGTCTTTCAGTTATTTAAATCTTGCTGCTTGCAATTATGAAACTACTACATAAAAAATCTGTGCTGATGTATTGGTCTTCAATTTACTCTTGACTCTGAGAATAGTCTTAACTTTTACCACTTGTGTTAAAATACTCCAAAGCAGCTTGCTTTTTTCCCCCCTCAACAGTATTTCTTTTGTGTGAATTAGGAATTTATTTAGGAAAGAGATCAACACGAATTCTTCTAATTAAGAAATGCAGTTGCTCTAATTATGTTTTAAAGGAACATAAATGTTCATATTCTTCCTGAGCTTTATATTGGGATAAAAGATAATTGATAAGAACCCATACCAGCACAAACGCACTTCCCTCCTCCTCAAATATATTTGTATGTCCTTATTTTTCAAGTATCAGCACTCTTACCAAAGCCAATCCAGTTTCTATGCTGTTAATGTTTTAGGAGATGATAACAATATTTCTCAAACTCAGTTTTCTTTCAAGTCATCAGTATCAATATCTGCTCAGACTTCCATTTAGCATTTCAAACAGGAAATACTAACTTTTCAGTTTATAAACATGTAAGTCTCCTTCAGTCATCACTTCTGCAAATGAATTAATGGCATACAACATATAAAAGGTAAATATTAGATATCTTATTTTCATATGTTATTTTTATATCTTTAAGTTTCAAATGTGGGCATTTTGTCTGAATCTTTTTCCACCTTTGCAATATTAAATCAGGTTGTCTGTTTTGATCAGTCCAAAGAAAACCAACCTCCCCAAAAAAAAAAGAAGAGAAAACCTCTGCTTTTTCACAAGCGCTTTTGTTTTCAAATCTTTAACTTTCTTATGAAATACAGCTGAAATACAAGTTACAGATACAAAGTTTTTCTCTGGATTTTGTTAGCACTGTTTTGTTTGGTTTGGGGTTTTTTTGTTTGTTTGTTTGTTTTTTTTTTTAAATATACTCCATTAACAAACTTTGAGAGCATTTAGTAATTAGAAGTAAATTTGCAATATCTACTAACATATTCCACCCAGAAGTATTGGAATCCTACAAGAAGTAGGTTTGCAGAGCCTGGCCTCTTAGTGTAGTCAGCTCTGAAACTGGCCTTTAAAAGTACCTGACAATAGCCTCTTGCATTGCTTTTACAATGCCAGCCTGTTGGCTGCAGAATACCAGATGTTGGAGAAGGGAATTTATTTTTAGATATATCTTGGTTTATTTCACCACATAACAAACAGAATAGAGAAAACAATAGAAAAAAATAGACAAATTTAGAAAAACTTAATTAACTGTTAACACTTACATATGTCTGTTCCTGTGGGCACTTTCTGTATGTGGAAAGAACAGACAGGACATCATATCTAAAAGTAAGAGGCAAACAGTGCTGTCTCCTTCAACACCGTAGTTCACTTTTGAGTGCTTATTATCAGAACCAATGCAAAGCAACTGGAGGGGAAGGGACAATATGAGTAGGTGAGTCCATTACAACAAATAGCTGTAATCATTCAACAGCATAGCTTGACTCTATGGTAAGAGTCTTCCTCTCAAATTTCAATCTTTGGATATGAAGCATAGTGTTGGCCAGCCAGTACCTAGCACAGCTCAGAAAAAAAGAAAAAAAGGCAAGTGGAATAGATCTAGGAAGCAGCTTCTGCAGCTTCCTGACCTTTGCAAATGAGGTAGGCACCCAACAAGTCTTAAGGAGAAGTCTACAGATTCACTGGGCTGTTCTAAATTGCATCAGCCATAATAACCTCCAGCACCACAGTTTGGTAGGTGGAGATTGCCAGAATGCACCAGCGATACAGCAATAACCCTCCTCTTTCCAACTCTCCTCGACACCTATAGCTCACTGGAGTATACCTCAATGACAGAAAAAAAAAAATCATAAGTTGCCTGCTTAGCCAATCTTTATGGCAGCTTTTCGCTGCTCTAGCAGTGTACAATGAACCCAGGAGCTGCCAGAGACAGTCCCTTAAGGCAGTTTTCTCAGTAACGCTGCTCTACAACTCCTCAACCAAACTGCCAGGGAAATAAAAGGGCATGGTTCTATTCCCATTCAACCAGAGCAAAACTAAACCAGTAATCTCAAAGGCTCCTAAGTTCAGGTGATGGCAAGACATGCCTTTGATAAAGGGAGGCAGGCATTAGCATGCAAGGGGGTAAGAAGAAAGAACAGCAACACTTTATGCCTGAGGAAGTCATCTGAAGAAAAGAAGGTATGCATGTGAGACAGAGTCAATATCATACTAGCCCCTATAAATGACTCCCAAAAGTGAGAGCAGAAAATACAAATATGGAAAAGGTGTAATAAAGGGATTTTCTGAATCCTGTCCCATCATCTGCTCCTGTGTGTGTTATGCAGCAAAACCCCGTTATTTTCAGGCAATGTCCAAAGCTGTATCTCTGTCAATTATAATGGACCATAAAACACAGCTTCTGAGCTCCTGGTCACAGCTTTTCCCAGACAGCTAGGAAGGTTACTTACTTCCTTAGAGTGACAGAAGTCTTTCTGGGCCAATTTGCTTGCATTATTTGTAATCATGCAGAACACCGTTGCATCCGGTTATCACTATCTCCCTGGAAAACAATGGCTCTTGTTCGCAGTGAGCAAACCCAACGTTATTATTATGCAGAATCACACTCTGTGTCATGGCAACTGGGAATTTAATATCATTGCGCTGCCTTTTTCCAATGAACTGATTCGTTGCTCTGATAGCAGCGTTAATTATACCATTGACAGAACTGCAATTAAATTAACAAGATCACAATTTACCATTGACCAATATCAAGCAATTTACTTCAGACAACTACCAATTAGTTAGTTTTCAAAAAACACCCACCAGAGACATGATTTGCACGTTTAGCTGTTAATCTAATTGAAGTGCAAACAGTGCTATGATTACTTATCCAAATGTTATATGGTCTGAGGTGACTGCTGACCTTCGGACATCTTGGAGTCTTCACTGTTTACCTTTAAGCAGATATGAAGGGAGAGGGTAGAATGAATACCATCAGTACCATCTCCTTCAGAAAAGTAAAAATCTATCCCCACTTATATATCCAGCCCCTGGCATGTTTTACTGTAAAACGCTGCAAGAGTTACAGGGAAATGAATACCATCTTGCTGACCAAAGACCATACAGCAACTCACAGTTGCTGTTCAGTATTTATTTGGACCCTCAGTCAAATTGAAAGGATATTGGAATTTTATAAAACTTACATGCTTATAAGACAGATTTTTTTCAAAAGCTAAAAAGTATCTATCTCAGAATAGTGAGGTTTACTACTTTCTGCTCTGGGTTTAATTTTTATAATTTGGCATTTATAAGATTTTTGGAGAGATTCCAGAGCCATCCTTTCTGCGATATATCTAAAAACTTAATCAGTAATTTAATTTATACTTACTGTTTAGAATATTTTCCCATACTTGACTGAGACCTCTGTATTTTAAACTGTTTAAACTATCATTACTAATTTTATTTTATTTTTTTAAACCCAGAGCACATAAGCTTGGAGTATAAAAACATCTCTTCCCTACAGTGAACCAGCATGACCGTGGCACTGGCAAAATGTTCTGCCAGGTGTGGCCTCAGTGTCCCGGGCCAGGCAGACAGCAGACACCTCTGTAACAGCATATCAACACCCCAAACACCAGCAGTATCTTGCATTTACCTGAATGTGCTAGGCAACACTGCAAGCAGAATAAATGGGCTCTAAAAGAAGTTACACCTAACCCATAAGGACTGGAAGAATTAGACTTGATTTGTCATCTCCATGGAAAAAAGAGTGAGTTAAATAAATTGAGCAGTTTTGTTCCCCCAAAAAATGTCTACAGGGATGTAAGCTGGATCAGAGCTAGTGAACTCAAAGACTTATTCTACAGTCTGACCTTTTATTTTTCTCCTGTGTAATTTTCAAATATTTACAGCACTCATCCAGTTTGTCTCCTATTGAATAACATCACAGCACAGTAAGACACATTGTAGTTATCAATATAGAAACAACAATCTGCTGAGATAGTCACCTTATACAAATATTATTTTGAATTTAACACACACCGGTTAGGACTGATTCTAACACAAAATTAGAAATTTTTAGAGAAGCTAGTGAAGGCCCTGATTTCACTCTCCTTTGAAAGTGTCTGGAAAACAAGCAAACAAAACAAAAAACCAACACACAACCACCACCAAAAAACCCAACACAAAACAAAACCAAAAAAACCACAGAAGACAGAGTGGCAGGATACCTTCCAAATTTACTAAACACACTCTTTCTCTTTAATAATGAGAGGATAGTAGTACCAAAAAAATTGTCTGGCACTTTAGCCATCTATAGATAACTTACCTGTTCAAGAACACAAAATTAATTTGAAAAGTTCTTTCATGGCAACAAGGGTGTCTTTTTATTTTATAGATTCCTTTAAAAAAAAATTAATAGATAAACCCATACTATACACAATTCTCTAAACATTCCTGCAGTGCAAAACAGTATTGAAGAGCAAACCCTAAATGCCAATGGGCATTTACACCTAGCCCATTGATAGAGCCACAAAACATTTACCTTTCACTCCAATATGCCTATGTGCAAACATTTTTTTTTAATTTGCATTACTGACAGCACTCATTCTTAAAATAAAATTTTGCATGTTCCTCCCCTTTGCCCTTCTCCCATTGCCCCAGTGCACATGCATCCTACTTCTCTCCTCTGCCCCAATTAAAAAACCCACGATTAATATAACAATAGCAATTAATATAACATAACACGATCAATGGTGTTCAGCTTTGGACAACAATCCCCATACTGCAACAAAATAAAAAGCAACAGCATTTACAAATGCCATTACGGCATTTTTCCCAGGGCTATCTATCACCCACTAATATCAGGGTTTCCTTGGCTCTCCCATGAGCTGGTTCTCCTTTCCAGATCCCACAAGCATTAAATCTCAGGAATTTTCCTCCCTCTCCTACCCTCTGCTTCCCTTTGCTGTAGGCTGGGGGAAGAGGGAAGGGAGGGAGGAACCAGGCAAGAAGGAAAAGCCCTTCCCAAGGTCCATGGGGGGAGGCAGATGAAAAGGCACTGCCTTTCCTCTTTGTTTCTCCCTAGAATATAATGCAGCACCCCTTTTCCTGGAGAGTCTTTGAAGCAAGGCAAAGCATAGTTTCTCTCCCATGCAAGTCAAATATCAGAAACTAGTCTAATTTTACTCTTAAATACAGGTTCTTCTATTTTGAAAGATACACTTTAGATGTAAACAAAATAATATGACATTGCTAGGTAGACAAAGGCAACAAAATATAGTATTAACTCTTGAGGTCTAATTATTCATCCTAGGAGGTTTCTTATTACAAGACCAGCTGATCTATTGCATTTCACTAACCCTAGAAGAAGCACAAGGCAAATATGTTCCATAATATTCTTTGACTATTTACTATGGTCAGTCTGAGAGCGAGCACGTAAACTCTTGTGTCTTGGGTGAACAATTTAAAGTCTTCAATACAAACTCTAGAGAGGTTGTGGACAGTCCATAGAGTGTTCATTTCTCACTTGCACTATTAAATATTAATGATGGAATAGAAGTATTATTATACCAGTTCGCAGAAATTGTCAAGATTCACTGAGAAGAGGACAAAAGACATTACACCATTTGAACACGATGGATACTATTCAATCATGGCTAATAAGTGATGCAGTAACTTCATGTTAGTACTATCAGCATTTAAGTGGAAAAAAATCCACTTCAAATAAAGATGGCTATTTTCACATCCCAGACAATTTCATTCAGGACATTGCACCAAAGTTATAACTACACTGAAAGCCTTGGGACTGTTGGCAAACTAATCGTAAAGACAGCTACAACACCCCCCCTTGCCCACAATCCACAGGAATCTATTTAGTATCTCCAGCATTCATGACACTGAAAGTAATGACTACACTTTGAGCCACTTTACAGCCGAGAGGACGACCTCAGGATCAAAACGAATTACTCACTTCAGAAAGGGACATCCAAATGGCTGATGCTTCAGAGTATAACTTGGTGGGAAGTCCCATTCGGACTCTGTGTCTGCTGAAACAAATGAAAAGAACAGCCAGCTTTAGTCTTGGGCACTTGCAGACATGAATTGAGAGCTTGTTCTGCTAAGTGGTGCTACTGAAATAAACTGTCTGTAAAGAAAAAGTTGATGCTAAACTCACTGCCTCTTCCCTGGAAGTCTTTCTGCTGACATTAAAAGACACCAGTTCAGGCCACAGCCTCATGCTATTAAGTACAACCCATTTAGATCAAAATATGATCCAAAATATATCAGCACAGACAGGAACAACTGTTACCTCAACAGATTACACATTCATTTCTCTAAGGTTGAATCATATGTATTTCTGCTGTGAGTTTTGCAAACATTTATTTGGTTGGTATTTTTATTTTATTTTGGCATTAACCATTATGTCACTTACCTTCTCTTTCATCCGGCACACTAGCATGAAAAACAAATAAATACATCTTCAAGCCTTCAAAAATTTCTACAATTTCTTTTAAAACAGAATCCCACTTATAAATGAAGCACTTATTAGAGTGACCGCCATCTAAGCTAGGGCTGGCAAAACTATTGCCCCAAATAAATCAGCAGCCTGAGGTAGGTAGCCTTTTTTCCTGTTTGCCTGCTTTACCTCTAGTAAGGTATTTGTTCATTGCATCTGGTTTTGGGCTATGCGAGACTATTGAACTACTTGTTGGCAAAATATTTTGACAGTTGATCACACATTTTTCCTTGGCTTTGGCTGGCTGCATTAGGGTAACATACTGTTCCTTTGCCCTCTCATACAGATACTTCCATAACAGAGAACAAAGGAAACCTGAAAACCAACAGTCGTTAACAAACAATATATTGTAATTCCCCATGTACCACTGTAAAGACAAAGCAGTTTCCAAAAACATTCACTAACAGCCTGGCCACTTGATCAGCTCTTTAGAAAATGAGTGTTCAGAAGTACTTCTTCCAGCTACCTATAATCTTGCACTTAAAAAAAAAAAAAAAACAGCACACAAAAAGCAGAAGCCTTAGCTGAAAGCACAGGTCTGCTGTAACAAAGACTTATAAACCTCATCTGCTCTGTACGTGTTACATTGCAAAATAGCTAGAAGTACAAACAAAAATGAGAAAGTAATCTACAAGCTCATTAATGTGTTTTTCAAAGGATGCTGACTTATGCTCTCATCCATCCTTTTGATTGCAGCAAAGGATAACTGTGTAAGAAAAGAAACAATCAGGAGGAAGAGGGGACGGCTGTATTTTTCTGTTCATGTCCATCCTCTGCTCCAGCTCTTCAGCAAGTCCAGCACTGATCTGCATGTTCCCCAAGGAGCTTGTAATTTGTCTAATAACAGGTGAGATTCTCATAATGCAAATGGAGCTGACTGGGGCAGCGCTCTGTAAGAAGGCTCACTGGAGTGAACGTGGCTGTTTGTACAGCAAGGCAGTGCCCAGCAAGCATCAAGGCAGACTCAATATCCAGCATTAAAGCACTGCCTTTGGTCAACAACTTCCCCAGCCAACTCAACTCACTGGCACGTGAGCGTATTCTTGGGATGAAAGTTCTCGTCCAAAGCACTGGGGTTGTGCAGGTTTTGTTGTCGTTTTTTGGTCATTTTTAAATTTCTTGAAATGGGCAAGTTCTCTAAGATTTAGTGGATTTAGCTGAACTGCATACCGGACAGTACAAATCATTCAAGCATGCATTCCATTCAAAGGTGAAATAGATTTCAGTCAGTACAAAGGGCATAGGATGCCTGGGAGCCTCATTTGGCAACAAAAGTGATGAATGACATTGTTCAGTAAAATACATCTTTTCAATTAAAATTTTATCTACTGGCAGTTTGTTTAAGTTACACCAAACAATTTAAAAATCTACAGCTTAGTGATGTGTCAGAGAGTACACGGTCTGTTATTTGCAGCTGTTAAAGTCACTGGTCCAGATGCTTCCTTCTGTTTTCTGCCATAAATGTGAAGCAAAGTCACTGCAGCCCGGGGAATTATCCCGCTTCTGTACTGCTGAAATTGAGATCAAGATTCAATTCATTATTTGTCATTAGCAAAGAGGAGGAGGACCCATGCTTTTTCAAAATAATAAACAGTGACGAGCACATCTATTTTTATTTTAAATGGTTTATCCATGGCTGAAGAACTTGAAGAAAATTAAGCTTCATCAAAAATCCTATTCATGCTTTCCAAACTGGAATGAATAGTCTGTCATTTTACTTATGCAGCTCTTTCAATTCTGTGCTTATGGAACAGTGGTTTTCTGATTTGTTTCTTCCAGTGTGGGCTACTGATTGTGTGCTGTAGTTAAAGCCTCTTCAACTTGAAGAAAAGTTATTACTAATGCATTGTGGGATGCTGGAGCTACTGTCGAGTGTCCAGTAGCTCTAGCAGTTCATCAGACTGAAACTAGGAACACACAGCGGGTGGGACATCTGCCTGGAAAGCTACAATAGCATCAGTCAAAGACACACACACAAATTATAATAATGACTCATTATAAACTCTTTGTGCCTCCAGAAGAACACACATATCACAGCTTGCCATCTTGTTATCATCAAGAATGTGAAAACGCTGCTGAAAAATGGGTGAAATGTATGTTCATGTAAACACCCATATTTACAGGAAAGGAAGAAAGTGACAATTAAACTATATCAAAGTAGAGGCAAAACACACAAGACTGACAAAAGAGAAAAGCCTCTGGGAACTATGCACATAGCTCTTTCCAAAAAGTCAAACCAAAGGGAGTTCTTTTTTTAGAACAAATACATGAACGTGGAAACCTTTGTTTTTAAAGGAAGGGCAGTTATATAATATTCAGTGGCCATAGGAGAACTATAGGGTCTTTCACATTATACACTTTTTCTTCTTATATGACTAGGATTTTGCAGCCTCTAGGTCATAGTATCTATTGTCCAGGGTCCTCCTTTTATATTGTGTTAAGGTCTAAATTTAGGCCCATGTAACCTGTTTCCATTTAGGGCCTTTTTGCCACACTCGGAAGTGCATTCTAGTATGCTGTAAGAGTTTGTGAAAGTGAGATGAGCCACAGTCCACAACTGCAAGCACAGCATTTAGAACAACGTTGCATTACAGAATGGATTAATGGTGAAATAACAACTTTGATAAACACTTAAATGATAAAAAGTTGAAAGGAAGCTTTATTGACTGGAAGTCAGAAAGAAAACTTTCTGCCTGTTGCATCCCTAAAATCGTTTACTGTCAGCCTGAACTAAATCCAGGAATATAGGACAACCATGAAGTCAAGACCACTTTGAAAAGTATTTGGCAAGCATATACCCTGTCCTTAGCCAGGTTCTTCCTACTCTCAAGATGGAGAGAGTTAAAATCTGACAGAACACTTTCTGGAGGTTTATCCAAAATGTATACTTTACTGGGGACTACAGCTTTGCAAGGAACCGATTTCTCAGAGATATTGAACAAAAGAAAATGTGGAAAACAAAAAAAAATATTAACCTAAAATCATCTAATTTGAGGCAGCTTACAAAAAACACCAAGTTTTGGAAGTGAAGTTCTAGTCTTCAGGGCACCATTTACAAAACAAAGTTTTAGCAGCAGTCTATCCTCTCTGACTCTGCCCCTCACCAATAAGGTAATGTCAAAGGGTCACCATCTCTGCTCCTGATATCTATTAGCAACAGAAACATTTACAGGAGCAGAGATGTGTAATCAAATCTCTTGTTTGCTCTAGCCATTGCAGCATCACCAACAGGTAGTCCAGAGAACCACTTTACAAAACAACCCTTACACATAATGTTGTGATACTTCCTTAGAAAATATTTGGTTGCAAATTCTCACAGGTGAATGGTGGATTGAACCAAGATCTCCCACACTCCCACCGAGTTCCTTCACACAGCAGAGCAAGTGTGAGGATGTTGAAACTGCTGCCAGCTGCCCTGGTGTATATGAGTGAACACGTGCCCTAGGACAGAGGTAGTTACAGGGTATTAAAGAGTGAAATAGCATAGACACTTTTTTTATATATATAAATACTGGCTAGTGAATAACTGAGTCAAGTAAAAACAACACCCCAACAATGGGCTTGCCTATGGAATCACCATTTGGCATCCTAGCAAAGGCCATTTGCCTGTATGCCGTATAAACCACTACTTATAGCTTCCACAGCTACTTTGTGCTGGATGAGAAGTGCCTCTCCCTGGCTGAGCTCTCTGAATTCTAAGACAAAACACAATCAGCACTGCAAAATCACAACACACACAATGTTAAACCCACTGTCACCTCAAGGGCGACTTTCGGCAAACACTCCCTTTTCTATTAATCCAGCTTCTCCTTCAAACAAAGTTGTGCTCGGTTTGTCCAGTTGCTTTTCCCATCTAAATTCCTCTGAATAAACTGCGCACCAAATAAGAACTGACAATGAGCAGACATCAAAAGTGATTTAGTTTTCTTGATTGCTTAACTATCAAGTAGCAAGCACAGCAAAGGAGATGCATGAATTCCCTACGCAGCAAAGTTTGTGCTTTTAAGAAAACGTCCCATGCAAGTGAACTTCGCAAAATAAAAACAGGTTAAAAACAGAGAGGAAGGAAGGAGAATAAGAAGGGGGGCTTTGTTGCTTTCTTAGGAGAGGAAGAAAGAGATTACAGAAGCTAAGAATAGGAATGAATACTTGAATATCAGGCAATGAAGTGATACCAAAAAAAGAAACCCATCCAAAATGAAGAGAGGCATTAACCTGGAGATGCTTGGACACTGCAAAGAAAGCATACAAACTAGAAGAAGAGTAAATAGTAAGTGATTTACCAGTTATATTTCTTCACCAAATTGTTGAAGGAGCCTAACAGCACTGAGGACCCCCTACCAACCACCAGCCTCCAGACACCACCAAGGTCCATTCCTCTTAATCTAAAGAGCTGTCAAGGTATCATAGAGGCTGGTGATTCCCCAGAACCACAGTGCTGTAGCCAGAACCCGTCTTCACTGCCTCGGCCAGGGGCAGGACAGCCAGGGCGCAACAGGATAGCCCCAGGCATCAGGCACCTCCCTGGGGCCAGGCTGGACAGGGCTGTGGGGAGCTGGAGACCACTCTGCTGTGGCATTACTGGGGCAGGGGCTGACAGTCCCTGGGGGCTAAGATGGGGTCCTGGGCCATGGGCAGTGTAGGGGGAGGCCCCAGAGCCCTGGCAAGAGCATTTATTAGTAACGGTAAAGAAGGTGCTTTGGGGCAATTGCGGCAAGGCCAGCCTGCTCTAGGAGTCTGCCCAGGCACATGCTGATGTTTAGAGGAAAGCTCCTGGCCCAGCATGCGACAAGGTCTGTGCTCCCCGGATTGCCTCCCACAGCCACATAACTTCACCAAAGGCCACCCTGCATACCTGCACACAGAGGCTGCAGCCACCTCCAGGAGCAGCGTGCAGCCCAGTGGCAGTGGATCTGCATTGATAAATTCCTCAATACCACGTACTCTCCTCCAGCTCCAGTGGGCCCCCGGGACCTGAATGCCCACTGGCACTCATGGGGGCTGTCCCAGCACACAGCTTGCAGCTGAGCTTCCTCCCAGAGTTATCCAGCTTGTTCAGCCTGCAACCAAGTGAGGACACACACCAAGGCACCACAAGCAGGGCTGGCAGAAGACTCGCTTCTGTAGATGCACACTCAGATATAGCTACAGCCTATTCAAAGAAAACATGATTGAAGCCCATAGAATTCACTAGAAGCTGTGGACTTCAAACAGCATTGAATCCAGGTCTTTGAGAGGAGGCGTATAAAACTCCTTTCAGGCACTACCCCATCACACTGACATGCCCCCATCTCCATAACTGGGACGTAGTTTTAACCCTTGTCTCCTATTTCAGTTCTTCATTTCTTTCTCTGGAGATCAGAATGAAACACCCAGGCACCCACATCTCCCTAGAAAAAAAAAAATATATTTTTATTTATGGAAACATATTTCCTGATTTACTCCACAAAGGCCAGTCGTCTTTCTCTTCTTTCCTGGCATTTCAACCCAGCAGTCCATGATATTCACACAAATACAGGATCTACTTCAGACAGCAGGAATTGCTCTTCACCTTAATCTTACTGTATTTAACAGAAGGAGATAGCGGAATTTTTACTGGCAGCTTGACTGACTACTTCTGCACCCAGCAAGACCAGCCAAAAGTGGGATCCTGAGGTTACAAAACTAGCAGTAAGTCATCACAGGTTGCTTATCTCCTGACTCACAATGTTTTTCTTATCACCCTTGCCACTATCAGGTAGCCTAACATCCACTACAGGGAACAATTACTGTTACTCAAAGTAATACTATTTCTTGGGGAAAATATAAACAAAGTCAATGGCAAGAAATGGGCAAAACAATTACAATTTGAAAAGTTCTGCATGACATCTCCTGTTATTTAAATAAGACAATCTGTTCATTGCAGAAGCTGCTTCCTGAAAACCAAGTTTTCTCTTCTAATACCAACCAATTCCAGCATTACTAAAGCCTCGTTCATTTCCTTTCTTCCGACCCTTCCTATTCTGTTTTACAAGAGGTATTTCTATAGCCTAGAACAAAAAAACGCACTTAAAACTTTGAGAAGTCCAATGCCAGTTTCCATAAGGCATTAAACTTTTGTGGTAACAGCAACAATTATACAGTCACAATCAAAATCATGTTCAGTAAATAGTATAATTTCACAGCCCTGTAAAACCAGATACAAATGTGAGCTCCCTCAAGTGAGTCTTATTCTTTTTCTTCACATTCTTTTTTTCCACCTTTTATTCTGTTTCCAGATACCATCCTCCATGCTGGCTTCCAGCAGCACTTGACAATAACATGAAGTTACAGTGATGTTGCTATGCATTAATAAAGCCAGTCCAAATCACTTTATCCTGAGAAGCTGGCCACAGAATTATTCCCTCCTGCAATAGCAAAGTATTAATTGTTACTCTCCCCAGGTTCCTTATTGTTATAAAAGAATTTCTAGAGAGCAGAAGACAAACAATTTTATGAGGACAGCACCACGTACACATTCATATAACTTACACAGATAATTCCTGTCTATCATTCTTGTCATTTTTAACCTGAGATCTCTGTAAGATCATTTTGTTTTTTCAATAGAAAACTAAGCATTTTAATATCTTTACTTTTTCCCATTAACAGAAGAGCAGTTATAGTTTGGGATTATTTACATAATACTGTCTTTAAATAATACTGAGGGGAAAAAAGTTTTAAATGGATCAAGGTATTGGAAACTCATAGCTTGGACTAGGTAGTCCTTTTCTCCCTTACTAGTCCAGACTCATCAGTCAGATTTATCTGAAGTAACAGTACAATTACAGGGATTCCTCTTACCTGTAAGGTAAATACGAGAATTCAAGAGATTAGTAATACATTTCATTAATCTGACAGTTTTTTTACAGTGAAATAAATATATAATACATTCGTTTACTCCATCCCCAGGCAGAATCTCCAAATATTCATTTCATTCAACACATTATCTTCCGTTGATCCCAGAACAAAACACAGACACTCTTCTAAGAGTGAAAAGGTCAGCCTTCAAGAAGAGCAGAGATATCTTAGAAGCATGTGCAATACCTCCTTCTCTTACAGGAGGGACTTGGATCCGCAGCCCACCTCACATGTATGAACCCTGCCCAGGAGTAGAGAGTTACTCTCTTCCCTATTTTTCTTTAAGTATATCACACAATGTCGAGCAGCTCCCAACAGCAAACCCTCAAGAAAACTCCACATTCTGTCCATACCAGCTGAACACTTGAAAGACAAGAGAATTCACATATAGGTCTATCCAGCTGCTATTGCTCCTGTTTTAACTTTGATGTTCATATGAGAGAGTCACTGAGAGAGCAAGCAGTGAGAATGACTGCTTCTTGATGGTTGGGACACTCACATAATAGGAAAGAACAATGCCATGGCATTCTTCAGTAAATAATTGTCTACACAAAGCAGGAAATTCATTAGGAGAAACTAAAAAAACCCAAAACAAACAAACAACCCAAAAAACAAAACACAAACACTCTCTGGCACATTTCTTAATACAGTTTTCTTGAATACAAGGACATATTTGTTTAGGTGGAATCCGAAAGAAAAAAACAAATTATCTTGGCATTGACATCCTGAATACCTTCATTTGCAGTTACTGGATGAAGTTAGACTCCTTCCAGCAGCCTTCCAGGTCACAGGATGCATCTAGTTTGGTCAAAAAGTGGTGGTCAAAAAGTGGTTTTATCTTAGAATTGTTAAGGTTGGAAAAGACCTCTGAGATCATCTAGTCCAACCATCAAGCAGATCTTTCAAGTATTCCCGCTTACTCAGGCAGAGGTTTCAGAAAACATAAGCATGATGTCTTCTGGAAAAGAAACAAAATTGAAGGATGTTCTCCAGGACCACACCTGATGCCTTCCAATAACTAGGGGACATTCAGTCCATGTATAAGACTAGGACTAATCCAAAGTAAAACCTGCTAAAACACATAGTGCAGATCCCAAGACCTCATCATCAATTAGATTGTTTTTCAGTTCTGTTTCTACCGTGTCACATTATTTTCCAATATAGATGTAAGCCTAATACTATTTTCTTTCCTGGGAAAATATACCTGGCAAATTTAAACCAACATTGTGAACATTTTTGAAACAATAAAGCCTGTACATTTGAATTAATTTTAAAGTTTGCCTGAAAAGGTTTACCTTTTATAGATTGACCCAGCTAGCAGAGCTAAACTGCATAAATAGATACCAGTACAAAACCAGTGCCCACTAAACTTGGAGCAGTTACCCAAGATTTACAATGACCCAAAATGGCCAGATGGGTTTGGAGGGCATAGCAGCTTTGCTGGTGCTCTGGAAAAAGCCCAGCAATTTAACAGGTTTGGTGGCTTAGCCAGTCTAAAAAGGGGTGGAAAAAGGCAAATGGGCTATAATAAAACAAGAATTAGTTGATCATGGTTCATGTCAGTTAGCAAACACATCACTAACACAATTAAACAAAGCAGTTAACTAAGTCTTAGTGTTCCATGTCAAGTACAACAGAGCAGAGACCATATCTGTTGAATTTTACTCCTACTCACATATTTCCTGTTCAGTGAGTAAAAAGAGAAACTGGCTGTAAATCTACTGTCCCACCAGAGTTTATGTTTCAAGCGGTAATATTCATAAGCAGCTGAAAGTGCGGTAGAGAGAACATTGTTATTGCCCCAGATGGTAACCATGAAATTACAAGTTTTTCTCAAAGGATTTCCAGACAACGCAAAAATTGCAAGGTCTTTCTTCACACTTGCTCAGCCCATGCTGGAAACTGGAATAAGTCTTCAAGTTACAATTAGAATATAAGACATAACCCGATGCCTGTCATAAAGGAATTTGTGCATTCTAAGAATCTTGTTACCTACAATAAAAATTGAAACTGACTTTTTTTTTTTAAGTGGTATTGATTTAGAAGTTGCTAACTAGAAAAAACAGTCTTAGAATATGATGATATTTAATAAACTTCTAAAAGGACACAAAATTCAGCATAATTGAGGTTAAATTCCCTGTTAAAATGACTGAGAACCAAAAAAGAGCTGATCTTTGCTAATGTAGCAGAACAAAACCAAGCTAGACACATTGGGGGGGGA
>VZTL01017698.1:0-11546 GCA_013400535.1 Scopus umbretta
CCTTAAAAAAACATTCAGACAAACTGCAATTATTTTTAATCTATTTTTATACTAGCTGGGGTGTGCGTGTATGTCTCATTTTCATTTAGAAAATATAATTTGGAGAGATTAAAACATTGAAAAAGTGAAATTTAAAACTGTGGCAATCATATGATTCCAGCATGGTGCTAGAGCTGAATTTTCTTTGCTTTTTGTTTGCCTAAAAAGCCAAACATGTTCTTTGCAATCACCAAAATCATAATTTAAGGTTTTTTAATCAAAACCTTTATCAAAATGTACTTTGTCTCAAAATATAATATTTTGGTAGAAAATAAACTGACTTTAATTCTAGGACACCAGAAATGAGGAAGAGTTCTTGAGACCACACAGAGTTTTACAGTATTTGAAATACTGTCTGAACCCCTTTCTTTGCTTTTCACTCCTTCAGGACAAAATGGCTGTGTTAGCTCATTTTAAATCAAGTGTATAAAAGTGAATAAAAGTATTCACATGCTTAAACAAAAACATGTGCTTAAGCACTCCCTTTACATTTGGAGTCACTGGATGTATAATGCCTTACACATCCCACAACTTTTCAGAAAGTGTGAGCAAAGAATGAATAAACTGAGACCCTCACGAACTCTTTTGTCAATTAGACTTCCATGAACAAACCATTCCTAGTGTAAAAATGTTTGTGTTTGGTGTTTAGCGACTAGCAAGCCTAAGCATATATATTTAACAAAGGTATTTGGCTAAATGATGAGGCCTGATGCACTTGAAAGTCCGTAACTCAGATTCCTTATGTGCAAAACAAACGCAACACTTCCCTGTACTGCCTAATATTTTAAGAACATCCTGTAAGGCATTTCGAAGAAATAAAGTTCTGTTTGAATAATTATCCATTATCATTCTGCAGATAGTTCTAATATTCAGAATCAATGAATGTAGCATGCAAAAAAGCACACACTGATACCTCGGAAAGGTTTGAATTTGTTCTCCAGATCAAATTCTTGTCTTCCTAGGCGTGACAAATCAACTCTGAGATCAGGACAAATGGCATATTCCTCCAAGGTTTTGCTGATTTGATAGATTTTATCTGAAACCATATCTGGAGCAGGTCCTATAAGAAAAAAGAATGTGGTGGGGTAATTTTTTTTAAATGAAGGTTCCGTACTTAAAAAGTGAGTGTGATAGCAAACATTTTTCTGAATACACTAGAGTATTAAGGAATAAACCCAAACAAAGAACTATAGTAAATAAGGTCTTTTCTTTCAGTGTAACACAGGTTTAAAACATTTTTTGAAAAAATATCACATGGAAGTACAGTGCATTACTTGCAATATTTTGATTTTTAAAGATTTACTGTCAATCAAAAATTTGCAGGCTTGATGCAATAATTACTAGATGAGCTATGCCATATATATGTAGTGCAAGAGTTGAGTCTGAGTTAAAACAAAAATCCTTTCTGGCTTATCTGACTCTTCATTGCTTACATTAAGGCCACGCTTCCACTCTGAAAAATGACTTCCTTTATTCTCTTTTACTTGCTCTCTCTCCTAATTGAAAGCCTCTGCCCTTTTAGTACTAACTTCCCACTCCTCTAGCAATGCTGCTATATTCAGTGTAGCTTTGCCGCGTAAATTGGTGTGTTCCATCTCAGATGCAATGTACCAGATGGCCCAAGGCAATACAGTAAGTAACAGTCACTTAACTCTTCATTTAACTTGGAAAATTACTTCTTACTCATCTAATCCAAACCCATCCAAGGGGTGAGGACAGGTTTCATTAGCTCCAGATCATCCTTGATAGATGGATGTATTGTCTACTGATATTTCCAGCTAAGAAGATCCCACAGACTCTCTGTTCTCTCCTACAGGTATAGAAACAAACCACTTCTGCCTGACTTGGATCTGCAAAATAGACTGAGTGAGATTGCAGAGCAACAATAGCCTTCTCTAGGAGCTTGCCATGATGCCTAACCATTCTCTTAGTTCAAAAGCCTTGTCTAATACTTAACTCACATTTTCTCAGCTGCAACTTAAACCAACTACTTTTCATTATGTCCCTGCTGATTATCACAAATAATTGAACCTTGTCACCTGTGCTTGTGGACTGTTTTGTATTTAAAGCTTAATAGCCTGTTTCAATTTTCTTTAAAAAGGCAAAGTACACTAAAAAGAATGCCCCACCAACTGTTCCTCATTTATCAAACAGATTTTAGGTGTTATGTGGCGTTTTAAAGTTTATGGAGTGCTAATGCATCTAACGGTTTGGCTCTGGTATGTATGTTCTATGAGCCTGTCTTTCTCACTGTCTGACCTTACACAGTCCCTTTAATCTCTTTGGGATTCAAGCCTGTTGCATTTATAAAATCATACTGGTTTAACCATGCACGTTTTTTCAATTAAACAAGTGACAAGGGAGAAGCATCCTCTTCTCAAGTTGTCCCACCTTCAAAATGGGGAAGGAAACATTATTTTAAAAGCATTTGCATTTTTTTCAGATGGAAAGCACTTTACATGTGTGAGGTATACAAGGTGTCAGTGATTGTCACCATGATTTTTTTATGGGTGTACACAGATCTGTAACGTAAAACATACATAATGTATAACATACCTACATGTGTTAGCTTGCCGATTTTGGAAAACAAGGTATTACCTATATACACAAATTCCACTATTCAACCGTGGAATTGCAATCGTTAAAATGGTACAATCCTCTCCTGGGATAAGAGCCATTATTTCCTGGGTAAACATGAGAAGTGCTTTCTTACATACAAGACAATGAGTTATAGTGCTTATAGCACTTCTGAAATTACATGCTTTAAAGTAAATGCCAAGATAAGCAACACAGAAATATGAGAAAAACAGAGCTCTCTCATAGGCATCTTTATTAAAGGATCAGAACTGTTACAATGATCTGGCAGACTACATGCTATAAAAATGGGATGGCAAACTTCTCATTTATAGAAATCTTACAGCTACCACAAGGACTTCAGTGAACATTTAATGTTTATCATACAGACCCACGTAAACAAATACACTGCTATTACTGAAAAAAAGAGGTATGCATATGTTCTTCATAGTTTTAACAGGATAAATGAAAAACACACAGTTAAAATCAGCTAGTTAGCCTTGTCAGCATATTTTCAGAGTTGCAAAGTTGCAATGTGTTATTAAAAAAAAAACCTACCTCCATTTGCAACCTCAAACTTGACTCCAAACTCTCCTCCAGGTCCCCCAGGACTGTGGCTAGCTGTTAGAATAATTCCACCAGCTGCTTTGATCTTTCGGATGATACATGAAACAGCAGGTGTGGATAAGATACCATTCTGTCCAATAACCAATCTGCCAATCTAGGTGGAAAAGGAGGTCAAAGTACTCTGAAAGGTACTAAACTTTTGAAAATTAATAAACACACACACACATATATAGGTATACATGTACAGGATAAAAATTGTAAAGTCTTAGTATGGAATCTATTCTTTTGCAGAGAAATACACGTACATGAGTTGGTTGCATCCTAATCTGAAGAGCTGACAAAAAATACTGTATCCTGGCACATTTAAGCCCAGGGGCCTGTGTACTGACAGTAAAGCAAGAGCACAGCCATGGTAGTGACTTGCAAAGTTTCCAAGCATAGCACTGGGCCATCATCCTGCTATCAAACCTCTCCAGGTATCCCCATGAACCGGCAAATCCCCTTAAATAGTAATATAGTTTAGGGCTGACTGTGTGTTTGCAGACTGCAGGGCTGGGGCTTTAACTAACACAAAAGAGAACAGCAAGAAAATTGCCATTCACGGAGCGGCCTTTCAGTGCAATCGCAAGTATCACTACATACTAGGACCTGTAGCCTCTGCGAGTCACATCTCCATTGGATGTCCTGCCCTACAGAAAGTATTGCTCCTCCTCCAGCCATCGGTGACTCCTTGGCTATTCCAGATGAAGAGGGTGTGTTTCCCAGGGCACCGCTGAGCCGGGGAAGTTCCCACCGTTCTTAAACTAAAAAGAGAGCTTTCAGGTGGCGTTATTAAACACTGACTCAATGTGTTTGGTATTACGTGCAGTTCCACTGCATGGTTCCAATTTCAAAACCTTGCCTTCATCCCCCACACAGATACTACAGTTTCAGCTCAACATAAATAATCTAGGAGCCAACCAGAAATGTATTTACAAAGAAATATGAAAACGTTCCAGTTCCTGCAAAACAGCAGATACAAAAAAAGGAGGGGAGCAGGGGAGGTTAAGTGTCACAGATGAGAAAGGAGGCAGCTGCATATAGACCTAAAAGAATATTGCCAAAGTTTGCGTTTTTTTAATATCCTCACTTAAAAAAAACACACACACACACACACAAACAACAAAAAAACTCCACACTATTGAGTAGTAGTTTGGGAAGGAGAGGGGAGGAGGGAGAGTCCTTCCCACTCCCCACCTAAAAGCAGACTGTGAGTTCAACCTCAGACTTCCTTCTCTAGTTTGAGGGAGATTTGATAGGTCTAATGTCTGTGTGGCAAAGCAACAGCACAGGAGGTGTTACTACCTGCCTTCTTTCTATGAAGAGCTGTTCCTTCATATACAGATGACCACCTTCTGGGTCCAGCACTTGTGTAAGGCACTTAACAGTTATTTAGAAGTGGCATTCCAAATAATTTCAGAAAAGAAAAGGATTAATAGATGATTTACTTAGCCTGTTTTTGTGAACTATTTTATTTCTATAGGACATTAAAATGTCCTATAGAACACTGAAATTATCAACTTCTAATGTAAGCACGTTACTTTTTTGCTAACCCTCACAAAGCACAGACTGTGGTTAGCCATTTCTCTTTCACTGAGAATTACAAGATCCTCTTTCCAATTAAAAAAAAAAAATGTACAGAACAATGCATTCTACTAACTGAGATTTCTACCTCGAGATCTGATGACAGGATGACTGCTTGTCTACCTGGTTCTTTTTTAACAGCTTTTGCAGATAATTTTAAAGCCTATGGATTGTTGCTAGAAAACAGGAAGGCTATGAAAATTATAAGTACAGTTCATGGAAAATCTTCAAGGTCCATTTGACTTGCTCTTGCTACTATGGGGAAAACATTTTGTTTTATTGTTTTATTTTTATTGTCTTTTTTTCTCCCAGATTGGAACAATTCTAAAGGAAATGAAAAAAAGAAGAAGCTAAGCAACAAAAAATTTTGGTTTCTCATTTTTCTACTGTAATGCAAATATTTTCCAGGGAAAACAATTATCCTTTCCAGGAGAAAAAATGCAAATCAGCAGAATCAGATTATTTTAAAGCAGTGCTGCCACTGACATGGTCAGTTAGTGAGCGTGGAGTGTATATACAGTGTAACACCTATACCACACAGCTGAACCTCATTTCTGCTCACTTCAGTGGTACTGAACAATTTTACTTCCTCTTTAAGCCTAACAATACAGTTTCATTAACCTACGACTGAATGATTAAGAGAAATACCATCTTCCTTATTACAGAACCTGATGCCACTACAACATAAATACCTTTGATTATTTGTAGAACAAAACATACCAGTGAATACAGTTTTCCTTGAAGAACAAATTAAATGTTATGCTTGTGCACTGTGACAGCATTTACTGTGAGACTCTGTACCACTTTCTGAATTTGTCTCTCCTGCCTTCCCACTCTTGCTTCTCCCTGAAAGTAAAACTAAGCAGCAATTTACAGCATGTGTATTTGTAGATCTCTCAATTTATCATAATTTACAGGCCTTAGGAGCAACAATAAAGGTATATTTAACCCACTCCTAGCTCCAAGCCAAGTGAAACAGCTGATTAAATGTTATTTCACTGGTTACAGAACAAATTTGGTATCTCTCTTTACCAATCAGACTTCTTCACATTTACGTAATCTTCTTCCCATCTTTTAAAACTCTTTTAAATCTCCAAATGCTACATTTACATTTTATTTGTTCAACTGTTTTGAATACTAACTACTTCAAAAACACCTTCTGTACAACCCTACTTGTTACCACAGAAATGCAATTCCTACATTGTGGAACAAGGAAGACTTTTTTTTTTAAAAGCAGAAGTGTTTCCACTTCTGTAGAAGTTATGGGCTGACAACTGACAGACACACTTTTACCTCAGCATAAAACTCGACGGTAAAACTCCATCCATCAGAAGAGGCACTGAAATCAGTAGGAGCTCTAGCACATGCTTTGGCATGTTTTTAGAATCAAGCTCAAGAAAGAAAACTTACCATTGGCCACATAATTTACTGTTTTATTTAAACCAGTATCATTTATTTAATTTGAAAGAGAAATAAAGATTTTTTCCAAATTGTTCTGAATTTGAGTGTGTCCTTTTATGGCTTATTTTCAGTCCATGAAGCAGCTTTTGGACAACGTGCCATGTCTTGTAAGACTGTTGTATTTATGCTGTCATTTAATCACTATTGCCAATTGTACTGAACCATTAGAAAAAACACAGAACATTGGGAAATGGACAAACTGTCTTCCAGTCTATACAACAGTCTACCCCTGTACCTTTATTATAGAATGAAAAGCATGATGAAAATAAATACTGAAAATGTTTGTTTTGAATATTGTCTCTCCCTTTTCTAAACTCTGAAGCATGTAGAAAGCTAGAGCAATGACTCAGTCTTCCAAATACAGCTGTCAGAAATGAGTGCCAGCTCTTAAAACAGTATTGTGTATGGGTAAGCAAAAGGAAGATGACAGGAATTACATTTTGCAAAATGCCTGAAAACAACACTGAATCTCTGTTGAGGTACTCAAGTATAAATGGATTTATACTTGCATACAGGCTTATCATAAGCACATGTTATCTGTATTTCTAAATCTAAACTAGTGAGGTTTAGATTTTTGTCTTCATGCACACCTAAACTGTTTTTTTTAAAGTAAGTAGAATACTTAGATTTTTCAGAGTGTACAAATTACATGGCACTACCTTTTCACCATATTTTCTTTTTTCTCCTGTTCAACAGGTGTTGCACAAACCAGTTCTCCCATTTTTCTGGTTGCCAAATATTAATATCAGCAGGAGTAATTTGCTTCACCTTCAGCATTTGTCACAAGGCTATTATTTCTATACTACTTAGAAATATTACCTATTATACTAATTTCTATACTATAGAAATACGGAAATATGTAGTATTCTACATTAAGGATGTTGAAAGTGAAATTACATGAATGATACACGGATATTTTATTTGCAGTGACTACTGCAAAGAGCCGCACCTTTTATGAAGGTCTTCAATGCTTTTACAAAACTCCCTGAGGACAGTGCAGGCCTTAGAAGTGTACACATCCTACCCATCTTTCTCTGTTCTCTTCGTTTCAGTGGCAAGAATGCGCAACTCTCTTGGCCCAGAAGCTGTTCGTTTTGTCTCTGAACCAAATACTAAACTGCCATTTAATTAATTTTAAGTAATGAACACTCAGATTTACAGACTTCTCACAATCTGGGCTAAACCAGTCACCAAATAATGCCCATGTACTGACTCATAATTAAAGTTCCAGTAATATCCTTCTGAAAATCTTTGACAGTTTCATAGCATGGAAAGATTATCTTTGGAATTCAAAAACTTGCATGGCTACGAGATCACAGGCATGTAATGTCTCTCCTAATGCTGTGCCACTACGCTACACCATGTTCTATGTTGTCACTCTGCTTTTAGTAGCAACAGCAGAAAAGAAGACCGTGATCCCCAGCAAACTGTTACAGAAGAAAGAATAGTCACCCTAAAAAGTACTTTACAAGAACATTTTTATGCAATATTACCACTTGCAGCTGTGCATTTTCAGACGGTTCAGTTGATTATCATGGAGTCACTTAATGCTTTTTTAAATTATTTTTCCCAGTAATCTCTCACATGCCTCAGTCAATTAAACTTGAAAGAACATGAAGCAAGCAGATTATATCCTGGACAGCATGGGGCTGTGCCTTCCCATCTTTTACTGTAGTATCCCAAAGATGACTGAGCGCCACACTGAACACAGAAGCAAATATATCAATCGTAGAGGTCTAGGGAGGGAGGGCAAGATTTGCATGGAAGACCATGGAAAATAAAACCAAGATAATATTATAAAGAAGACAACTGGAAAACTCTCTGCCATCTCAAACTTCTACAGCATTACTAGTAATATCTCTCTAGGATGTTGCTACGACTTTCCATGTTCAGAGTATGATCATCAGCTTCTGATTTGCCACCAAGGCTCACACATAGCTTCTCATTTAAACCTATCCTGAATTTTGTGTCAAAAATGAGACACCACACCCAGCTGATGTGTCTAATGGAATACTGGCATTTAATCTGTAGTGGAACTGTGTTATAAACAATGGAGCCTTTTACCCCAGTTCTTCCAGACATCGCGGTACAAGGACACTACGACTGACAGGACACTACGACTGACAGGACACAGGTGAAAAGGGAGCTAGAGCCTCAAATACTCTCCTACCACCCCACTGTGCAAAATGGCTTTTTGCAACCCAGAATGGTACAGGACCTCTGTCTGTCTTTCCTCACACTCCCCCACCCTCCCATGATATGCAGTCCCTTACTCAAGTGTGTTTGCTACAGCCCCAGCTGTGTAACCCAGCGAAAGGGTGACCCTGGTTACCCAGCTTCAGCTCTGAACAGAAAGATTTGGTGGAGCATGTGCTGATTACAGTTGCACAGCGTGGACCAGCCTGTAGCTGTTGCCACCAGTGGAAGCTTACGCCAGCTGTAGCTGTGGAGCGTGTGCCTGCAACCCCAAGCTGGAGGGCACGAGCCAGAGGAACTGAAGATGAGAAGGTGGCAGGGCAAGCGCTGGCAGCTGATCGGGCAAGGGGCCTCATCTCATTCCTTGTACTGGGGGCTATGCCAACTGTGCTAGGCTGTTAACACAGGGGGAATGCGGGGTGAGTCACCAAATTACAACAAGGGGAACCTAGCAACTCTAAAGGGCAAGACATTTACAGTTGATAATAGAAAATCCCTTTTATTTTTGTACTCAGCAGGCACAATTAACCATAACACTCAGTATGTGTCTTCCAGGAAGGAGACTCAAGTTCAGTTTGTCAGCACTACGTGGCTATCCCTCTCCTGGCACTCTGGGATGGCTAAAGGCTTTGAATGCAACTTCAAGGCTTCCACACATTTCATCTGATCCTGCCTACACCAGCTCACTTCTTTCCTTGTGATACTGGCTACGTGCCTTCTAAAGACATTAACCTCATCCAAAGGGAGAAGTCTTTGCCCTCAGGAGTATTCCCTTCCTCTGCCCCTACTTATGTACCACAGCACTAAACAATGCCTTCAGGGAGGTTTAGGTATTTTCCCAGCAGATATATTTTAACAGCCAAAGAATAAAACACACAAACAGTATTTACTAAGTAAATGTGAGGCTTATGCATTTACAGTGCGCTAGAGAGAAATGGGGGTGAGGTGAGCCCAGTGAGGATGGTAGAGAGGGGATGGACCATTAGCACATGGAAATGGGAAGCCTTTTCAGTGTCAGTACCACCCCAACAGCTGGCCTGCTGAATTTGTGAGGACGGTGTCATTAATAAGAGTATCATGCTTGAATTCAGATATTTGTGGGAACTGTGAGCAGAAAAGCTTGGGTTTGGGCTTCAGAAAACACTAGGGAGAAAATTTCTTTCCAGGAAACTTGCAGTAACTTTAGAGAGGGGAAGCACTACTACAGCAAGGTGCCAGAAATATGTCAACCTGGAAATCTCCTGAGGTGAAAAAGACCTGATCTTCAGGGGAAACAGAGCAAAATGGGAAACGTGACAGGAGCAGGAGGAAGGAGGCAAGCTGACAGGACAAATTAGTCAGGAAGGAGTCCGGAATACAGCATAATGTGGCTGACAAGCTCCTGGTCTTCTAAACCCTAAACTTCTTGTCTTCCTCAGCACCTCAGTCCTTGTGGTCACCTTGTGGCTGAAACCCACTCTGTAGCTCCTACCAGCGTGCAAGGGCAGGCAAGGACCTCAGCCTCGGCAGGGCAGGTCTTGCTGCAAGGCTCTTGCTTTAGCTGTTTGCTGTGCTTTATCCCACCTGGCCAACAGGTACAATTCCAGCAGAGAGGCTTTCTCGGGGGGGGTCCCCCAGCTACGTGGGGGAAGGAGCTAGGGAGCAGCACTCCTTTGGGCCCCATCCTACCCTCCCTGCAACGCCCTGCACACCAGCCCGCTCCCACTGCTTTGAGCTCTCTCCCTCCACATCGCTCCCCAACGCTGCGGATGAAACACCACCTCGCTACCCTCGCCAGTGTCCCCAACTTTGCCGAAGTCCCCCCCAACAGCCCTCCTCACACCCTGGGCCAACATAAGCCCTGGCTTCTACCAAGCCCCTGCGTGAATGGTGAGTTTGCAAAAGCTAGCCAGCAAGTAACAGAGCCGGTCTCTCTGAAACCTCAGGTATCCCTCAGCATCTGCTTGATAGCATCAGCAAGGTGAGAATGTGCTTTAGAAATGAATTTAAAATACTCATTATTTATAACAGGCTGGCTAATCCATGTAACTTGTATGTGACAATAAATCAACAGCGAAAATTCAACACATACGGAGATTTGTTTCAAAGTTGAAAGATCTCCTGGTTACAAAGCAGGACTGCATTTAAAGAATGGAGCTTTCGAAACAAAAGATAAGAAAAAGTAAATTCACTACAAAAAAAAAGAAAAAAAACCCTATAAAATTATATCACCTCTTTTGCCAGATCTGGAGAATCAATTCAGCCACTGCAACAAGAGACAGCAGCTCCCACTCTGCTCTGAAGTAGAAACTTCAAGCCTACGTTAGCCGGGACTTCCAGCTTTCTGCACATGCACACCGGCACATGGATGCGCACGTATCTATCAGAAGACATCAGTTCCCTTCCCGAGTCCCTTCCTATTTTCAAAACTGCACAAGAGCAGCTGTAACCCGTCTGATCGCAGGGGTATTTGCCACTGTTGTCTTCCTGCATTTCGAAGTTCGTTCGCAAGTGAACAACAGAGAAGGACGACTACTTTCTTTAGATGCAGCCAAAATGCTGAACGTCCTCTTGCTTCAATAACACCATTCTCCTCGAATATTTTCGAAAGATCCTGAGCAGCAGACACGCGCCTGATACGCTTCGTTCCCCACGTACTCATTTTTATCTCTGCTACGTTTCCTCCTGCAGAGTCAACCGTGCTTTCCAGCTCCCATTCCCGCCTCCGCCTGAAATAAGGTGCGAAACAGCACGGCACGGCCAGCAGCCTCCCGAGGCCATCACCACCACCTGCGGGGAGGCTACCACCACCGCCTCCGTTACACACGGCTGAAAACACCGGCCGCGCCAAGGCCTGGCGGGACAGCCCGAAGGGCGTACGAGCCGGCTCCGGCTCCGGCCCCGGCCCGACGCGGGCATCAGACGCGCAGCCCGACGAAAAGACGGCCGGCCGCGACGTCCGCCTCCTTTCCAGCCGTACGCTCAGCGCCAGCCGGGTTACGGCAGCCAAACGATCCCCCGCGCCCCCCGCTTCCCACGGGACGCCTCCGCGCTTCCCCACCGCAGGGAGGAGCCGCTGCGGGCAGGGCGCGGACGCCGCCGCGGGG
>VZTL01017700.1:0-13439 GCA_013400535.1 Scopus umbretta
GACATATCAAACCTCCACACAGATCCATATTTGGCTGACCTCAACATAATTTCAGGGCTTTCAGTAGAAGATGCGAAAGTATGGCCACTGGGAGTGGCCACTGGGAGTTTGGCCTCCAGGGAGACTGTGGAGGAAAGCAAAGCATATCCTTACCTGTATTCAAAGGTAAAGAGTTTTTGGGAGATAGCATGTGGTAGGGAAAACCAGTTGCCATGATCCAGATTACAGAGATGTAGATAACACCTTTTGCAGTAGATATGCGGGGTTTCAGAGGGTGCATTATAACCTGTGCAAAATAAAGCAATATTCAGCCTTATGTCATTTCAGAAAATAATTATATCATTTTTTCATAAAACCTTCCAGCCTTAAATCTATTACTTAAAGTGGAAATTTAGCATGCAAGCAGTACTGTCTTCACCCGCTCCCATTGACTATAAGCTGTACCTGGAAGTCTGAATTTTTCCACCATGGGAATGGGTAAAGTCAGATCCCAGTCCTACCCTCTCATTTCAGTATTTGTGTCTAGGTGGGGAGAACTGGATACCAGTGGGTATTGCACCCAAAGAGCCATGGGCTTGTGATTTAACTAGACCTCCCTGGGGATGCTTCTGACAGCCAGTGCTGTCAGAAGCTTTCTAGCAGAAAATGTCAACTGTACTGCCCTGTTTTTTGTGGTTATTGGGTGATTCCAAACCGATAATGCCTGACTGCCCCCAGTTTTGAGCCCATTATCAACAACAAGCCACAGCTCAGCTTGTGACAAACCCCAGTATAGTACAGTCAGCTCTCCAGTATTCTGGTAACAAGGGGTGAGACATCCCAGAGCAAAGGGAGACAGAGCTGCGGAAGCTAATCAGGATATTCCTGCATCCACGACTCTGTTCCTCCATGGGCCAGACAAACCACCCCAGTGAAGGGTTGCCCACATCAATTCCTATTAGGATCTTGGACCTTCTCCTCATTTGAGAGCTACCGGATTACTCACTGCAGAAAAGCTCCTGTTGCCCAGTTGGAAATGACTGCAAGGCGATGGACATCTCCAGTCTCCCACCTTGCTGCGGGCTTGAAACTGTTCTTTACACCTGACAACAAAAACTGCTCCCCTATCTTGTCAGATCCTCATGCATCTTACATTAATCGGGCAGCTGAGAAGGAAAGGACATGGGACCATCCTTTCTCATCTTAATTATGCCCTCCCAAGCTTTCCAGCTGTCGGCTTCAGAGAGCTCTCACCTGGTGCCTGTCCACAGCAATGGCTGTGAGGGTCAAGGCAGAGATGTGGAGGTAGCAATACTGCGCAAACCTACTGACATGGCACATCCCCTTCCCAAATATCCAGGTACTGTTCACAAAACGAGCCTAAAACAGAATACCATTAGTTTTGTGCACCCCCCCACACCTCCACATGCTTATAGATATCTGAGACGCCTCTGGTACATAATTCCTTGTGCTGCGTAAAAGGTATTTTTAAAATAGCAGGTTCTTTATGTAATTGTATAATTTTCTGGCTTCTGAATCCTGAAGAGGTAGGTTAGTGCTGCTCAGTGGCCCAGCAATGTCCTCCAGGACAACACAGCAGAGCAGTACCAAAGATGTTTGTTCTGGTTTATTCACAGTGTGTCCTTCTGTAGTCTAACTATTGAGTCAATACATTTTTTTCCCTTTTAGGCTGTCCTTACAGGATAGGGCTGACATATATGCCTTATCTTACTTCAAAGCAAACTACAGCTTTTCAATACAGCCTGTAAAATGATGGTGAGCATTAATCCTTTTTTCAAGAGGTTCATAGTATTACCTTGGAAATACTTCAGAGAACAGAAGGAAAAAAAGGGCCAGATACTACAAAGTACTAGGTTATCACTGCAAGGTTATTATTGTTCAAGTGCTATCAGGGCCATTTTTAACAAATCAATAACTTCAGACCTTCAACTAGATAATAGGAATTAGAGAAGAAAAAGACATATGGAGTTTTCCAAAGATAACTCCAATTGCTGTAATTTGAACTGGACAGGTATCTGCAGGACATTCATGCACTGCCTAGAGTGGCATAAAGAACAGGCCACCGAAGTAATTGCGATGCCTTTATGGCATTTCTGCCCCAGTCTTACCAGTGTAGAAGGCGTGTTGAGAAGCGTGAGCATGATACCAGCTACAGCCAGATTCACAATGAACAAGCTGGTGGCGGAGTGCATGCGCTTGGTCTTGATGACAACGTGACAGACCAGGACGTTGCCGAAGATGGAGAAGACAATGATGAAGGAGTAAGCTGCGACAAGCAGGATTTTCACAGTGATGCTCTGTGACTCCACTCCATGCCGGCTCCTGCCCACAAAGCTCTGCCAGTCAGCCAGGCTGTCATTATCCCAGGAAAAGAAATCCGAGATGTTCGGGATTACAAAAGTCTTCTCCAGGCTTCCACTGAGGGGCAACTTTCCTGGGGTGGCAAAGGCATTAACCAAGTTTGGGAGAGAGAGCCAGACAAAACAGGAAAACATGCCTGAAATGCTGCGCTGCTCCTCCAATTTGGAAATAGCTCATTTGCAAGAGAGCCGAGCTGACGCCGTGTGCCGGGAGAGCCGTCCTCCCCTCGCTCAGCCCAGGCACGCTCAGGGCTGCAAACACGGCGCGCAAGCAGCAGGAGCGGGTGGATGCTCTGCCTCCCGCAGCGTCCTTCTCTCCTGCTCGCCTTGCTGCTACCTTTGCTCCTTCAGCCAGCTTTATACCCCCAGGATTGATCAGAGTCGGGATTTTCTGCAGCCATTGGGCTGCACGACATTATTTCTGCTCTGACGTGCCGCTTTCCACGCAGTCACGCTCCCCCGGGTGCTACTTATCTTGATAAGCACATCTGTGAGAAAGGCAAATCACTCTCTCCAGCCGTTAGCATCCTCCTTCTCTGCCAGCAGCCCAGCTCGCGCAAATTCTGTGCTGTTTATACATCTGCAGCATGTGTGGCAGCTGTGCTCTCTTCCAGGACACAGTTCAAATTTCAGCTCAGTTTTAAAGGTCTGGCAGGCAAGTTTCAGCCTATTTCACAGCACGGCACTTACTAACTAGCATAGAATAGGGGGGTAACAGATGAACTGTGACTAACAAGCTGGCTTACTGTACTTACAGTATTTTTCCAAAGACCTTTTTTTCCCTCCGAGAGACAATGAAATACTTAAGCTTTCCCTTGGCAGGGATTTCCTCTTGGACAAGGGAACAAAAAGTTTGATGTGAAACTGTGTTTTCTAGGGTTTGTAGAAATACAGAGGTAGTTACAAAGAGGTGATTAGATGGGACAGCAGACTGGAAGGGATGTCCCAGCCCAGTGAGTCCCATATCCAAAGCAACAGGCAGCTGTACGCTGGACCCAAGCACTGACAAGATGGCAGCATGTGTGATCCCTGTGCCTTCCCTCCAAAACAGAGTAGGAAATTTAAAATCAGTATCAAGAGTCCAAGAGGCACAAATCCTACACAGCACAGAAAGACGTGTCCCTCCACGAGTGCACACGTAAGGTGCTGTCCCTCTGCGGGGGACAGATCTGCTTGGGTGGTGTCAACTAACCCCGGCCAGAGCAGGTTTTGTACATAAAAGGCTTTATGTAGCCATCAATTAAAAGTCCGTTGTCTGAAAAGCTTGTATTATAAGCTGCTCACTCACTGGTGAAAATAACATTTCCAAAAGATGCTTGCAACTCCACCAGTGAACCACTCAGGCTGCTTCCTCCGCACCGCTGCTCAGGAGTTGAGTGCAGCAAGACAGGCGGCATGGCCAGCCCACAACGCTCCTCTGCAAACTGCTGCCAGCATCTATTTCTTCCACAAAATTGTCCAATTTGAGATCTTTCGGCACTTTGCCTGTCTCAGAGGAAGCTTTCCACCTAACCTGCTGTAGCTACTAAGGTGGCAGTTGCCTGTGACCATTTCAGGGAGAGGAAAGAAATCGGTGTCCAGCTCAGAAATGCTCGGTCAGTGAGGATGCCCCCAATCTGATGCTGCCAGGAAAACACAGAGTCTCACAATGTAACACAAAGGCCCAGGGAAATGGCAGAAAGCAGGACAGGGCAGCATTCTGATGTGGGTTTGGGATGAGAACAGGAGCCATTGTTTGTATATGTCCCCCTTCTCACTGGGCTGCTCCAGCTGCTCCCAAGTCTCCCTCCTTTTCAGTGCTGCTGGCCAACACATCAGGCGATTCTGTCTCCTGACACTCTCACTTCAGCTTTTATTCTTCCACATCCATCAGATCCTGCTCCCCTGTACCATAATTCATATTCCAGCAAAAATGATTAGTTTTGTCTAGTTGTTCCCCTTGATCCAATTCTTCATTTCTAGCAGGGTACCCTTGCACACGTAGCCAGAGCCGCTGTTGCCTTTGCAGACCAGGTGCTTTCAGGAGAGCAGGAGGCCTTCTCCTCGCCTCCTCAGGCAGGCTGCTGGGGAAAAGATGGGAATCTCCTACATAGCCCAAGCCCACCCTCCTCTGAGCTGGACTCAGGGTCTTGTGATCCAAAGGAGGTGGTCCCACCACATGCCAGGCAGGCCCACCCGAAAACCTACAAGGGGTCATGGAAAAAGCCCAGTGGAAGCTCCCTGGGTCACGTTGCTCCCTTGTCACTCGCGTGCCCTTCTGTGCCTCACATCACCCTTCTCGTTTAGTTTGTATTTAAACATACCCCAGTATGAACTGTCTAAACAGTTCACCTACGTGTGGTTGTTCCTAGAGAACAGACTGCCGCAGGTTTGTCAGCCTGGTACCTGCTCCTGATGTCTTCACCCCTGCTCCGCCATCCCTGGCACCCACTGACAGCAAGGAAGGACGCTGCACAGGAATGTCAGGACTTGGTACGCTGTATCTCATTTTTGTAAAAGGTATCTGCGAAATGATGTAATTTATAAAGTGAAAAGTATTTAGAAAATGTTGGAAATAAAGCTATGCAGCTCATGAACTCAGGTAATCAAAAAAAGTCATCGAAAACATCAGTGCCATAGCACTCTTAACAAAATTATAATAAATTAGGAAACAGGCCTGGTGAAAAAAGAGGTTATAAGAGGAATATAAAAAAAAAGTCATCCAGACACACTAAAAATGTGATTTGGAAGCACTGAAAAAAACCCAAATCACATTTTTTTTTTCCTTTTTAAATACACAGCAGAGTTTGCAACTCTTTCCTCTCCTTCCCACCCACCCCCTGCCATTTCCCTGGGAACAATCTTCCACTACTGTGGCTTTGCTGAATTCTTGAGCTTTCCTGGGGCAGGTGGCTTGGAAGTTACATGAGTGAGAAGTGACTTTTCAAGAACTATCCCCTGTGATCTCCGAGAAATAATGTTGATTTTCTGAGCATCTTGCCCTGACCCTGTATAACAAATCACATTAATGATTAGAAGTATCTGTTTGTAGTACAGCCTTTCTACACACACCAGGTCACATTTCGCCCCTGGAAGTGAAGGATGCCATCTTTACCGTCTACAGGAGATGATTTGAGAACTGCTGCAATTTAACACTATAAACAGAGCAGCTGTGCATTTGACAGTTGACTGAAAAAACACTGTGAAAAAGGTAGAAGGAATCTTTGATACGATTCCTATTATCCTATATACTTTGCTAAAATCTTTTCCTCGGTTGTACCTGCAACTTTGAAAGATATAGCCCCCTTAAGACCTTAGTGAAATAATAAACTAGACAATTTAAGTCTCTATAACAAAACAGGATTAATTTGGTGTGGCAGGTTGACCTTGGGGGGTTGCCAGGCGCCCACCAAGCCTCTCACTCCCCATCCTTAGCAGGACAAGGGGAGACAATTAGATGCAAAACTTGCGGATTGAGATAAAGGCCGTTTAATGGAAAAAACCCAAGGTCGTGCAGGAAAGCAAAGCACAGAAAGGTTTATTCTTTATGTCCCATCAGCAGGTGACGCCCAGCCACCTCATTATGTGCAGCAGTTGCTTTGGAAGACAAATGCCTTAATAACAAATGTAGTCCCTCCCTCCTCCTTTCCTTCAGCTTTTATTGCTGAGCACAGGATCATATGGTATGGAGTATCTCAGCTGGGGTCAGCTGTGCTGGCTGCGTCCCCTCCCAAGCCCCCTGGCCTTTGGGGGGCGCTGGAGGGACAGCCTTGATGCTTGTAGCCAAAACAGCAGTGTGGTATCAACACCCTTCCAGCACAAACGTAGAGCCCACGGGCTGCTACGGGGAAAGTTAACTCCACCCCAGCCGGACCCAATACACGCACACAGCAACATAAAACAGCAAAGTGTTTTAAAAATTTAAATCCCTCAGATTCAACATAGTCCATACAACTGACATTCATGGTTTACTTAACAGAAATAGTTTATTAGAAAAAAAAAAAAAACCAAACAACTAAACCCTCATCTTGAAGGGTATTTACAGCAGCTTTTTAATTGCATAGGTAATATTATAGCTTTGACAGCCTTTAATGAAAAGAGCGAGCCAGACTATACCAAATTATTTGCTGACACCTTAAGTGATTGCACTGCTTTGTAAGATGCTACTAAGCTCTACGCTAGAAATTGCAGGTCTTGATCATTTTTATGGAAATCTTCAGGAAGCTCAAGGCTCATTTAGGTTCTCTGCTACAATATATATACAGGCAAAGTAACAACAGCCATGTTCAGTGAGAGCCAGAGAAACACAACTGCCCAATCCCTTCTCTTTGAAGGAGAAAGTAAAACTGCAAAGGTGTGGCTGCAGTTACTCCACATATTTAGTGCTTCCCTGACACACTGGGGCATTAGCCGAGGAACTTTTCTGGCCTTTTCCTTGATTATCTCTAACAGCCATAGGTTTAGAAGAGCACTTTTTGGGGAGCAGGCTGTCCAGAGGTGGAAAGAGAGAAGGAGGAATAGGTCTAGGTCTCGGCTCCTTCAACAGAAGGAGTGGTTCCCCCACCGTGAATACAATACTGCATTTTAAAAGCCTCATTTGAAGAATATTTGGAAAATAGTGATGACATTTTAGGAGGGTTACTGAAGCAGTAGGCTGAGGAAACAGATACCTGAAAAATGTCAACTAAGAAAAAAGGTAAGAAGCAACGTCCTGCCCACTACTTGCTCAATCGCTTTATTCGCAAGCAGCATTCCTTGTGAAGCTGTAAGGTTCTAGCCCCTACATCTTATTTCCAGGGTAAAAGCTGATAACACCATTCGATCGCAAGTCTTTGGCACTTCTTGAATTACAGAGCAGAATTCGTTCCTGTATACTATGACATTTAGTAACAGTGCAATAGTGGGTTCAGTTCTCCTAGTAGAGTTGAAAGTATTAGAACATTTTCCAGCTTCAATACTGAAAACTATATTTTTGGGTCAAACTATTACTCTTCAGAGTTTTCAACTGTATCCGCAGAAAATTGCAAATAAGTACAGGTTTTGTTACACTGACCAAGTCCGTGTCCATATCAATCCTTGCATACTACTATAAATTCACTCCTCTGCAAAATTCAAAGATGGAGTTTTATAGAAAAGATATGACTGTTATTTACATTATCATCTCAGAAAAAAAAAAAAACGGGCTTTTAGAAGTTTTAGAAAGAACTTGCAGTTTCAGGCAGTACTAGTATTCAAGCAGAATACTAGACACTCTAGTCTAATGCATGAAGCAATGCAACACCCAAATTATATCAAATTTGATGCCACTGAAAAAAAAAAAAAACAAAAAACAACCCCACAAACAAAAAACATTTCATAGAAGTGAAAATTGAAGGCAAGCCAACATTTACATAGAAACGTCATATATAGAATGCCTTGCAAACTGCTTTCCATTGTCTTCACTAACTTTCATGGTCTCTCTTGAATAGCGAGCGAGAAATCACTTAGTTCTTCTTGATGTTGCAGTGCTTTTGAACGGATCAAATTCATCCTATAATGTAAACAGATAGGCATTATTAGAACTAGCATGCATTCTGAGTCATAAAAACAAAAGTCACCTTTAGATTAAACTAGAAAGCCTGGTCACATTATTCCATGCTTTCCAACAGACTTGTTCTTGTTGGTTTTGATATGAAAGAGATTATCCATTGATAATTGATATCCAGATCACAAACGGGCAGAGAATAGAAACCGAGTTCACGTCAATATGATCAGAACAGCTACTCTGAAATGAGGAAAAATCTGTATTTCCGGTGTGACCTAGGAAAACATTCTCATTATGAGCAGCACGTACCTCAATGAAGTTATGTCCGTATACAAATCGCACATCATAATTTACTGAGATTTGCAGGAATGAAAAATACTGGGTTTTTTTGCAAGTTCAAGCAAACATGTAGTTTTGTATTTCAGATACAAGAAGAAGAGATAGCACGGTGGAGAGAAGGGACAAGAATGTAACATTTTGTCTGAAGTGGCCAACATCTGACATTGTTAAGGCTAGGATGCTGACCATGCATGACAGTCTGCTAGTTTGTGAAAACAAACTGCGTGGTCCTTGACAGTATAATGTGTATTCTATTCAGTGCAAAACTGTGAGTCAAGTTTTCTACTTGTTTAATTATGGAAGAAACCATTTCCTAGCAGTTTGAATACATACTGCAGGAACAGACATCTTAAACTTTAAGATAGTGTTTTAATTTCTTTTAAAGCTTATTTACATAATTTGTAACAATAAAACAATGAAGTGCCCTGGAAAATAGCCATTTTTAAATGCAAAAAAATAAAATCCTTCCTTTCTACAAGAATAAAATACATAAACAAATGAAAGGACATGGCCAAACACTAGAAGATACTATGATTACTTTCCTCCCCAGGCAAAACCTATTCCATGCACTTCAGGCATGTCAATTAACTGATTAAGAATTGAAGGGAAAAAGGACTGGATATTTTCCTGAGGTCCCTTCTAGCCTTATTTTTGATGATTATGTATATATTCTAATTAAAGCTGGTTGCAATAATCTAGCCCTGTTAGCACGAAGGAAAAAAAAATAAATCAGTTTTACTCTGAAATGCTTTATTCAAAGAGCTGTAAAACAGTAAGCTATAGAAACTTACAGGAAATAAAAGAAAAAAACACCTCTATATGCCATACCTCATCTGACTCAAAATCAACTCCTCTAGATGTTTGGCTTTGTGAACCTCTTTTACTAAGTGAAGATGTAGTTGACAACCTTGAAACCACACAAAGAGAAAAAAGGCATCAGCATGTTCTCAATTACCAGACATTCCAATAACTTTTCCTTCAACTTAGATTTAGGCCACTAATACAGAGATTAAGAATTAGTAGAAACAACAATAAGTAGAATGATTCAAATTCTCAAACACATTAATTCTAAAGCTCTGACCTAGCTTATCTCAATCATCAGACCAATTTATTGTTACAGAAAGATCATCCACCTTAACAGGTAGAAATTTAAATAAATTCTCTAAATATGACTTTTATGACTTTCTTAAAAATCTGTTTTTTCAGGTAGTGAATCAGATCCCTGGCCTCTGCTAACTGCCAGTCAGAAATAAGGCAGCCATGGTAGCGTTCATGAGTAAACATACCAACCTTTGATTTACTTTGGAAGAAGGAACAATAGAAATGTCTTCTAGATCAGAGTCATCACCTATAATATCCTGGGAAAAAATATATATTTATAAAGCTTTTTCACAGAATTTATTCTTACATATATATATATATATATATACACACAGCGTATAATACTACAGAACTATAGCATAGAACCTTTGGGTTTTTTCCTAAATACATACCTACTTAGTTATAATACATGCTTGACAGGGCTCCAGGCTAGAATGGTACAACGTGCAAATACACCACAAGTTTTGCTCTTCAGATCTTTGATCTTGCTGAAACCCCCAACATACTCATGAATACACACTCTGCGTCTTAGACTATGGTCACAAATAACATGGTCTTTGTTTCTCCCAGACAAACCTCATACCAAAAAAAGGGTACAAAAGGTCTACAAATTAACATGCAGAAACTTACTGCTGGCACTGACAGCTTGGGAATATCTGCTGGTTTAGGCTAATGTTTTGACAATATACTTGTTTTTCAAATCAGAAGACAGCAAAAGGCAGCACAACTTCACTCATGCAAGATGCTTCTTACCTCAGAGTAAGATCTAGCTGAATTCAAGGTAGGCTCTGGTTTCAAAGACCTAAAGGCTAGAATAAAACAAATGTAATATTTTCAAAGTGCTCACACAATAAAATGCAAACAACATTATATCATTCTTTTTGTTTAAGGCCTGCTTAGCATGTATTTCCTCTGCAAAACACCCTGTAAAACAAACAAGCAAAACCCCCCAAACCCAACCCAAAACATAAATTAAGCCTTTCCCAGAGTCTAACAACCCAGGAATCTAACCCTCTGTGCAGCAGCAGGTGCTTCCCAGTCTGGCTGAAAAACCTTCAGTAGCTTTAGTTAAGAGGAAGAGAAAAATATCACTATGATTGATATGCCTGTATGTCTAACAGTTTAGACATCAACACATCTGCTAAAATCGATTTCTCTGCAGTATTTCAGGACATTTGCTGACCAATTTAAAATTTAGGTAATTTGCTGGTTAATTTAAAACTCACTCTACCTTCGGGTATTTTGTGGGGGGTTCATGTATAGATTTGTGAGCAGTGTTTCTTTCTTTAATACTCAGATCACCTACACTGTTTCCTCAGAGCCTGTCCTCTGTAGCAGGGAAGGGCTACTCTCATATGTGGCTTAAATTGCAGATAAGTTTCTCGTCCCTAGTGAAAACCAGCATTTCTATAACTTGCTACAATGTAAGACTAAACGGATTTGCATTGAAGCTTACCAACTTGTAAATATCAGTCAAGTTTAAACTTTTTATCCACTGAGGAATATTCTGCATAAAATAGACACTATTAAACCACATTCCTTCTATGCTTATTCCTTAAGGAACTGCATACAGTAAGACGTTCCCTATTTCCAGTTCTAGTCCGAAGTTCCTGACACATTTCATTTTACCCCATGACACCAGGACATCCCTATTCTTTTTTTTCTGCTCCATTTTTCTTTCTCTCATCACTGTTAGTTATAACATTTCATCAGAACCAAAAGAATCTCTCACAGCTGAATTGGACTCATAGACATAAAGGCAGTTAAATCACTTCATCCTTAAATAAACACCTTCATTACAATTTGAGAGAGCAGATTAATGGACCGATCGAAAGCCTACCATCCATGATAGACATGTTCTTGGCAGGCACAGATACAGGCTTGTAGGTTCTGCTGCTAGTAGCCGACTCTTGGCTAGTGCTTCCTGTAGGGATAATAAACAACATGCAAATCTGTTCAGTGGCTAGTTCCCGCCCTCCCCCCTTTAGTCCAGCATTACTGAGTGGGAAGTCACTTAAAAACCTACATTCCTCTTCACTCCTTCACTTTCTTCCTTGAATCAAAGCCCTCCTTGCATGCAGAAGAACTGCTCTGGGTCAAGTGTTCAAAGCTCCACAGACACAGCCTCTTAGCCCACACGCCCCTGCTCTGATGGGATCACAACCGTGTTGGAACGCACGCTCACAGAACTACTTTAAAGGCACTAACCAAATCAGTCCTAAGATGTCTGCCTTTGTTTCAACTCATCCCACTCTTAGACCTCTGGGCATATTACTGAGATTACTCAAAGGAGTATATTACTGCAAGACCTCCTCTTTTCTTTTTCTTACTTATATATATTTATATATAATGGGAGTACATCTATAACGGAAGTACCGCTATCGCTGTAAAGTGCGCAATCACACATAGCCAAGGAGCTATTTAATTAATTTTGCTTGGGAAACAATCTCCATTTTCTCAGTCACTAGAAACAAAGAAGTCTCTTGTAAATTGCATTAGGATAGAGACAATCTGTACCTCCTCTCTATATTGATCAAATGCATTATCTTCAGCAGTAACAGAAGTTTATCTACGCACTTCATTGCACAGAGTTTCTCAATAATACATCTTTTGAGAGTCTGCTATGTTTCCAAAGCTGGGAAGCAAGGTATTTTTCTTTTAATCACCCTGTGAAAAAGCCACACCTTAAGCCTTGTAAGGCTGTCAACTGTACGTAATATGAGACCAAAAATATTTGTGAATAATGTTTTTTCCAGTAGGAGTCCTTAAGCAACAAAACTCCACTTGATGGAAGCATCGGAAGAGAGTCACCTTTTACAGGAAAAAAAGGTCAGTAGCTGCACTACAAAGAATGTGAAATTTTTCTTACCTCTTCCCCTTCGAGATGAACCTCTTGCTGTTGAATTTTGTCCTCTTGCACCTCTTGCCCTACCTCTTGCCCTTCCTCGGCTCAGTGTTGCAGGAAGGCCATCATCTGAATCACCAGTGCCTTTCATCCCTGTATCCATGAATTCTTCATCGCTGGAGGCTGCGACAAGAACTGCATCCTCAGATCTGTGGGCTCTAGCCCTGGTCATTGCCTGAAATGGAACAATAAGTGCTACAGGAAAAAGAATCTTAAATGATGAAATGCACCAGTGTTAAATCTTAGTTGTGACATAGTTCTAAATCATTGAGCCTTGCAAGACCCAAATCCACAGCGTTATGGAAGGCAAAGAAGTCTGTCAAAAAGCAGGGACGGTATTTAGTCTATTTAATTTAGATGTGTACACATGGAGTAGATAGCTAAGCTCTGGTAACAGAATGGAGCTAGTTAATATGATACATTGTCAGTGGAGTTTGGAGGACAGTTCAGGTCATCCTATGTCAGCTATGTACATCTGCTCAGAGGAAACACGCTCTGAGCTCCATTGACTTGATCTTCATTGATGACAGTGGGTGCTTAAGACAACTAGTTCACATGAAGATATCTCAGATTAGCAGAACTGAATCTCAGCCCAGGTGTGTTTTTTCTCAAATTTCTTTCCAGTCCCACATAAATTGCAGAGACAAAGAAGCACCAATGTCAGTCGTTGGCAATTCTCTTTGGAAAGACATATGCAATGTAGATACGAATCTCTGGAAGATCTAAGACTCTAAGATCTAAGACTGCTGCTGAGGACAATAGTACCTAAAGGTTTACCAATAATATCACTTTGTTCCAGTAATATCACTCAATACAGCCCATCAACACATCCACTGGTGATGGGATCACAAATAGTTTAAGGTGACAGATCTCTGAAGGCCACCTGCCTGGTCTAACCTCAGTTCAGAGCAAGAACAATTGAACATTCAGGTTCACAAGTTTGCACAAGAAAAGAGATCTCAAAAGCCAAAATAAGCAGTAGCTAAGGCACGTATTATACCAAGGAAGATTTAAAAAAAGACTTACTAATCTTCCCTAGGCAGACAGGCACTTTTTGGCAAGGACAATGTTGATGTATTGCTAAGTGACTTCTTATGCAGCAGTCACCATTCCATTCTTCAGCCTATGTTCAAAATTCAAAGGAGTTACCTCACGAACTTCCTCGTCCTCTTCTTCGGTATTCTTTTTTCTACTCTCCCTGAATTTTCGAACCTGAATTAAAAAAAAAAAA
>VZTL01017700.1:13474-29481 GCA_013400535.1 Scopus umbretta
AAAAAAAAGAAAAAGAGAGAACTCCAATCAAAATAACAGTTCATTTCATACAATAATCAAAACATGGTAAGTGAGAAGTCTTGATCACTGAATAATTACTGAATAATTAAGTCAAGCTTATGTGAGAGGCAAAGAAGAATGCAAGAATAACTGAACAGTTTGTTTAGAACCTTTCATGCTATCCTACCATGTAAGAATGTCAAATTCTATTAATAGCTGGGGCAACATAACTGGGGAGAAAAAAGCTTGGGACATGATGAAAGTAGGAGATACTATGTTCAAGAGAAGGACAGTATATGAAATTTGACAATAAGCGACAGTGAAATACTAACAGCAGCAAATGCTCAAGCCACACCACCCAAGCCAAGGAAGGCAAAGGCAGGGACTGGGAGAATAAAGAATCACACACTGTAGACTATAAGGTTCAAGACCATCTAAGGAACCTGAAGGTGCACAAGCCTGTGGGACCTGATGAGATACGTCCATGGGTCCTGAGGGAACTGGTGGATTAAGTTGCTAAGATACCATCCATCATATTTGAGAAGTCATGGCAGTCCATTCAAGTTCCCACTGACTAGAAAAGGGGAAACATAACACCCATTTCTAAAAAGGGAAAAAAGGAAGACCCGGGGAACTACAGGCCTGTCAGTCTCCCCTCTGTGCCTGGCAAGATCCTGGTGCAGATCCTCCTGGAAACTAGGCTAAGGCACATGGAGAATAAGGAGGTGATAGGTGACAGCCAACATGGCTTCACTAAGGGCAAATCATGCCTGACAAATTTGGTGGCCTGCTATGACAGGGTTACAGCATTGGTGGATAAGGGAAGAGCAATTGAAGGCACCTGCCTGGACTTGCGCAAAGCACTGGACGCTGTCCTGCATGACATCCTTGTCTCTAAACTGGAGACACATAGATTTGATGGATGAAGTTCAACAAGGTCAAATGCAAGGTCCTGCACCTGGGTTGGGGAAATCCCAAGCACAAATACAGGCTGGGCAGAGAATGGACTGAGAGCAGCCCTGAGGAGGAGGAGGACTTGGGGGTGTTGGTTGATGAGAAGCTCAATGTGACCCGGCAATGTGCGCTTGCAGCCTAGAAAGCCAACTGTATCCTGGGCTGCATCAAAAGACGCGTGGCCAGCAGGTTGAGGGAGGCGATTCTCCCCCTCTACACCGCTCTTGTGAGACTCCACCCGGAGTACTGTGCTCAGCTCTGGGGCCCTCAGCACAAGAAGGACATGGACCAGTTTGAGCGAGTCCGGAGGAGGGCCACAAAGATGATCAGAGGGCTGGAGCATCTCTCCTCTGAAGACAGGCTGAGAGAGTTGGGATTGTTCAGCCTGGAGAAGAGAAGGCTCTGGAGAGACCTTAGAGCAGCCTTCCAGTGCCTGAAGGGGGCCTACAAGAAAGCTGGAGAGGGTCTTTTACAAGGGCATGTAGTAACAGGATAAGGGCTAGTGGCTTTTCACTGAAAGAGGATAGATTTACATTAGATATAAGGAAGAAACTCTTCACTGTGGGGGTGGTGAGGCACTGGATGAGGTTTCCCAGAGAAGTTGTGGTGGATGCCCCATCTGTGCAAGTGCTCAAGGCCAGGTCAGATGGGGCTTTGAGCAACCTGGTCTATTGGAAGGCATCCCTGCCCATGGCAGGGGATTTGGACCTAGATGATCTTTAAGGTCCCTTCCAACACAAACCATTCTGTGATGCTATGAATAACTGGAAAAGAAGGGGTAGAGATGAAAAAAACAAGACAGAAAACAGTAATATTGAGAAGAGACAAACGAGCAACTAAGAAAGCTCAACTTGTCAAATATGGAAAAAGATGTGATAGGTGAGAGGGAAAGAAGATATTAGTTCAAAAGAGAAACAAACAAAAAAAACAATGTGGCACAGAAAGCCTACAGGCACTAATTGTTTATAGTCTCTTTCAACTCATCAGGAAATAAAGCAATTCCTCAAGTAAACAGATAGGTACAACCTTCCTCCACCAACCAAATTATTCTTTACACAGTGCACAGTTAAGCTGCAGAACAACTTGCCATACAATGCTTGAACATTAGAACTGAATACATGGGCTCATGTGGAAGCTCAACAAGTTGACAGAGAATTCTATTAAGATACACATAAACCAGGTTTGTCTCTGGGAGACCCTGAGCTGCAAGCAGTTAGAAGCCAGTAGAGCACCTGGAGGGTAAGTTTCCTTTATGCTTGCCCTGTTCCTCTACTCTTCCCTAAGCAAATATGAAAGAGTTAAGAAGAGATTATATTTACCATCTTTCTCACAGTAGATACATATGTGTATAGTTCTACATCTACCAGAGTGACAGATCTTTTCTATGCATGCATGTGCAAATAAAGTGAGAATGGGTATAAGCATACCTAAACCCCATTTTCAATACTAGCTTTTAAACTATGTATTTGAAACTTTATCACCATATTTATTAATTCCAGAAAATGACTAGAGGCAAGAGTTGCACATACTCCACACACAGGCAAATCGATTAAACCAGATTCGAGTACTGCTTGTTCTATCTACTATCTGTCTTGATTTCTCCTAAGGAATTAACATTAACAGAATATTACCTCCTCGTCTATTTTTTCTTCCTCTGCATCAGTGCGACGCTCCTTAAGAAACCTCTGTGTTTTTTCTAGTTGAAATTTCACCAACTCTTCTATGGCATCTTTCTCCTCTTTGTCCACAAACTCCTGCACTGCTTCTCCCATTCCTCTTTCAGTTAGAAGTGAAAGCTGTACTTTCTTTACAATTGGGGAAAACATTTTGTTAAGAAGCATCTGCCATTAAAGAAAGTGAGTAATATTCCTCTGTTTCAGATAAATATGACATTAAGTTGGTTCCAAAAACACTAACATGCTTTGAAGATTTCTATCAGAGAAAAGCACACTGACAAGCAGACATGTTCCTCGTCATAATACAACACTTTTGCTACTAGCATGTTCCACCTACTTAAAAGAGCATTTTCCAGACTCCTCAGACAAAAGACTTTCATAAGTAGTAAAGAAACTACACTGCTAGTCTCATTTAAAATAATTTGTCTGAAATGTACTGCTGAGAGAGAAGGTAAACTGTATTCCTTTCCTACTTCCCCTCCCTTTTTTTAAATTGAAGATCAACTTGCAGAGACATAAAAATGCTACTGAAAACAGACCCTGAGTTATTACAGATGCTGATTTACTTAGTTTTACCATAAAATTCTAACATTAAAAAATGGCAGTTACAGAGCAGGGCAATTTATTACTATTGATGCATTAAGAGCTATTAAGCAGAAGTCTACTCTATTGAAACGTAATTCTGTAAATACCAATAGTTCTCACGTGTTCATCACGCGAGATGATATTCATCAAGATATTCTACATGAAGATATTACTACAGACACTAATTAGTAGTAGCAGATGCCACTGGTGGTGTTTCGCAGCCATTCTCTTCTCTACCCTCCTTCCCAATAGAGTTAGAAGAGACATTCTGAGAATGAAACCCCCTATATGGACAGTGATGTTTAAATAGCAGCCTTTTTTGTCTGTAAACTACAGCACAGATAATTTCTTAGTAATAATAATGATTTTTGATCTTTCCAGGTGTCCTTTAGGAACTGTTTTGAGGGTTGCATCAGAAGCATAAAACCTTCCCTGAAATTATGCTGCGCAGAAGAATAAATTTTACAGGTACTATAAAATGTTTACCAAAAAAATAAGATAAACGTCTCAAAAGAGCAACTGATTGTAATGATGTAGAATGCTCATGTGACTTTCAGCAATTAAGCTTTCTTCCAAAGAAAAAAAAAAAAAAAAGATTAAAAACTTACTAAAGAGACAAATAGCAGTGTTTTTAATTCCCAGGCCTCAGCTGACCAGCAACATTGGAACTGAACAGAGTCTGTACTTGTTAGATATATTTGGTCTAACATTTTTTGAACATCCAACTACAGCCTGGTGCCACCTCAGGATCCAATGACTCTTTTGTTTCCCTAATCAGACAAGATCAGGTGTCTACCAAAGCCTGAAGCAAAAGCTATCTTAACACAACGTTGAAGATCCCCATCATCATTTTGGGACACCATATGCTTTTCTCCGCCTCTTTCTTTCATTACCAGTGTTAACTTAATATGTATTATCCCCCTACTGCAAGGCTTCCCAGAACACTGACAAATTCTTTCAAGTCTTTACAGATGTTGAGCTGCTGAAGCAGGCCTCAAATGCAGGGACCAGTAACTGAGCTGTTTATACAAGAACATACAAACAAGTTGGGAAGATGGCGTAACAGGAACAATTTTGCAGAGTAAGGCAGGGAAAGAGATTAAAAGCAAAATTTATTTTTCATTGAATAATACAGTGCCCTGTCTTTGACACTGCTGCCCTTCCCCATGGGATTTAGGGGCGATGTACATTTGAAGTACCTACTTCTGAACTAGTCACCCTGGGCTCCTTGTCACATTCAGAAGGCAAATAGCTCTTCCAGGGCACGATTTATGCCATCCTAATACTGACACCTAACATGTGCCCAACATTAGGCAAGATGATATAATTTGGAGGATCTTTACCTCAGGAATCCTTTCTCTAAGGACCTTCTATAAAGCATGTTCTGAAGTAACTTCTGAAAGTTATGCTTGATCATCTAGATCAAGCATTTGGGCGTCTGACTCACTGATTATTATTTTTTACCTCCAAGACGTTACTGCCCTGGTGTTGGGAAAGGGAAATAAATCAGGTTTAATGAAAGGGTGAGGAGAAAGCAAACTATTGGGGGGGTCTCTTCCTTCCCTGCTCTGCTTTAAATATAAGGCGGAATTGCACTATTGTTGAAGGCACAAATATACTGCAAAGTAACAGGTTACTCCAAGTCAGCTGGTAATAGTAAATAGTACAGTCTCACATTGACCCCAACACATTAACATCAAGGTAGCTTCTCACTTGGAGCACACTGCCTCACGTTTTCCTCCTCTAAGAACATGCCACGTCATTTAGTACAGGGCAGACGCTGCAAGTTCACATAAAGAGTTATCATAATGTTCTCAAACCAGCATGTGTTCACATACCGTATACAACAGTTACTTAACCTAAGTCACATACTTCAGACCAGAATTCAAGTACAGTTATATCGGAAATAAATACACTTCTTGGTGAACACCAAGAGTCTTTTCAGGGCACACTACTTCCATTAAGAAAGCAAAAAAAGATAAAAATATTATATCCCATTAAAAAAAAAAAAATCATAAAAGGTAGAAAGATACCTTCTCCGCTGTCTGAAAATACTGCTTTACAAGGTCTTCCACCCTCAGTGTCATCCCCTCAGAAGCAGGTCTGCTAACCAGCTTTCCAAAATTAAGATCACTGTCTAGAATAGAAAAGCACAGTGGCACTGTCACCCACGCTTGCAACTTTTAATTATTATCATCCCACAGACAGTAATAGGAAAAAAAGGTTAATATAGGTCTTTTAAGAACTGCAATGCCTTTTATATGTAAAGGTTTTTTATTCTAACTGTAGAGCCTATTGTCTGGAAACACAGGTAAACACAACAGATGCGATAATTGTACAAGACAACTCCACCTCTAGCAGGTACAAAGTGTTCTTTAACTACCAAACGTCTGGAACTAGAAATCGAACACTGAAAGTTATTGTAACTGACCTCTAGAAGATCACAAACATAAGAAAAATCAAAGGACCCATCAAAGCACAAGAGGTTTTTTATAAGTGACTCTGTTACTAGAGAAGAAATTTCCCTCCAAAGCTGACTGATTTTCAGTGGAAGATGTTCATAGCTCCCTTCTTAAAGCCGAGATGCACGCTAAGTAGGAAAATTAAAATGTATTGATGAAACATGGTGATAGATGTGGTAGCTACCTTGCATTCCAAAAATGTTAATGAGATTACATAACTATTAAAAAAAAAGTGCAAAATAAAACAAGATCAATACAGCATAATTAAAAAAAAAAACTTGCTAAAAGCAGTTTTTATTCATGAAACACGATGTTTTGAACTTTATAAAACTGACAGAGTAAGTAAAAACTGTCAGTGGAATTGGAGTACTTACAATGCACTCATGTAAAATATTAACAGTTCTTTAGCACAGTATGTTCTTGTGCAAGCTCTATCTTCCTTAGTGACTATTACAAATCTGGTATTTGGGCAACAAGTATTAACAATTTACAAGGAAAAAACAATTTACAAAGGGAAAAAGCACAACACCCATCTCTTGCCCTGCAGAGTGCCCAAAACCAACCACCTCATTCTAAGAAGTCTCAGGAGTGAGGTGTTTAATGCCTTTCATGGTAATTATCATAGAATCATGGAGTAACTCTGTCCGGTATGGAGCTATATGTATTACTATAAGCAACTCAATAAGGTCTGAGGCCAAAGAAAAAGGAATTATTTACGAATAACTGTCAGAAGATGCTGTGCTGAATATCAAGAGTTTTAGACAAATCCAGAAATAGAATAGAAATACTTGTGCAATACATGTGCTTAAATGAGACTATGCATCTTTACTCCTCCTGTAACACATTAGATGGTAGACACCAAGCCTTTGCAAGTGCTGGGTAACAAAATAAAGGAAGAAGAATGAAAACCAAGGCAAGACAACGATTCCTTCCTTTATAATTACCATTTTTCTCTTTTTGTTCACGATGCCTGAAAAAGTGTATGATGTCTTTTGGGTTAGCCACCCTATCCATGTACTTCTGGCTGAAACGATGGATGCTGAATGGTTCGAAACCACCTGTATAATCAACCTAAGAGAGGAGAGGAAAAATTTAAATGTAAAACAAACAGAAATAGAGAAGTCACACAAATCAAGATGAGTTTGTTACCCTTCAAAGGAAAAATTAAAGTAAAAAAATGAGTCGACCTAAAAATTAATGGTTTACCATACCATGCAGAACAGTTAATATTATTATTAGTGGCTATTATCCATTAACAGAATAGCTAATAACAGCCCAGATTCATAACTTGTTCCTAACTTGTTTCATTTACTAGTCTTCAGGAAAGCTTCCGTAAATTAGGTTAGGAGCAAACACAGAACATTAAGAAAAACTTCTCTGTCAACAGCCACTTTTGATGCCCTTATTCAGACCATCAGTGAAGTACAAACTTATGACCAATCTCACCCTTTACCGTAGAATAGTAGTTATACCGTAGGTAAACAGAATCATGGCATAGAGGTGATTTATATTTGCCTGTACGAGTAAGAAATTTTATACATTCTGTGCGTTTATACAAAAAGCATGACTTCGCTATGAAATTTTTCACAGTGACCTTTCAAAACAAAGCAATCCAAACTGCACAATTTCTTACTCGTAATCTTATGAGAGGCTTCTCTGGCTGCCGCGGATTTCCCAAGCGTTCTCTTTCTGCATTGTCCAGCATCAATTCAACCTGTGAAGCAGAATTAGAAATTCAGTTCCACTTTGTTCTCTTACAGATGCCTGAACCCTTCAAGTATAACTTCAAATACATCCAGCCGCAGGGGTGAGCTATAAAAATAAGTAATTACAGGATGTGTGCTCATTCCTGAACACACATACGTACCGGTATCCAGCCAAAAGTCACAAGAACGAATAAGAAAAAAGTCACAATGAAAGGCTTGTCTCTCAGATATAGCATAGTCCAGCAATATCTACATCAGTTATCACTCATGCTATTTTTACTTTATAGCCATTATCCTTTGCTAAATTTCTACTTCCAAGGAAAAGCATTAGGAGACTTATACAGACCTAAGAACCTAGAGCAGTTAACAAACCTGCTTAGTTACTTCTGCCACTTCACGCTGCACAGCCCAGCTCTCAGGGTTTAGGTGCGCGTATTTATGCTGGTTCCAAAGTGCCCATCCAACACTGCCCCACACTCAGGTGGAAGTTTTTGTACAAAGATGATATGGACCCCCATAAAGCAGTTCCAGCCTACTTTAACACGTTATCCCAGCCAAGGAATCGAAGCCAAGGCTGCAGTGAATGTCATGGAATTGGCTTCCTATGAAACACTGCCCAAGGCCATCTCAAAATTTCTCATCTCCCAGACTGAAAACCAGTCACAGATCCCATTCCCTGTCCATACACTGTTACCCATTTACTCTTAGCATTACAAGTTACCTTTTCCATGCAGAATGCTTGTATTGCCTGAGTCACTTTAGGATTGTCGGGATTAAAAAGATCTGGATGATCGGCTAGAACAATATCCTCTATGTGGAAAGTTCGCACTGTCTCTAGAGCAATCTTCTGCATTTTCATTTTTTTGCCTCTAACATGCAGCAAACCAATGTGTCTAGAAGGAGAAAGGTAACTTACTAGAAGATAAACTTAAGAGAACTATGATATAAAGCTCTGTTTTAAATTCACGTTTACTTTTCAGGGACAAAAGTCTAAAAGCTATAGGAAGTTCTTGCATCTGTACTTCAGGGTTGGCCGTGCCAAACTTCAGTTCTATTATATTTAGATTGTGCTTGTTCCATACACAAGCACATGTACATGGTTCCTTGTATTCTAATTTATCAGGGTGTAACTCCTCTTAGATAAGTTGCATTTGCTTCAAGTATTAGGTCTAATCCTAAGTAAAGCAAAAGGTATTCTAGGCACTCATTCCATCCATTTCATGTGTTACGTCACACTTTGAAGCTAAAACACATTACAACATAAGTTATAGAATCACAGAATCATTAAGGTTGGAAAAGACCTCTGAGATCATCTCATCCAACCGTCAACCCAACAACACCATGCCTACTAAACCATGTCCTGGAGTGCCACATCCACACGTTTTTTGAACACCTCCAGGGATGGTGACTCCACCACCTCCCTGGGCAGCCTGTGCCAATGTTTGACCACTTTCATACTTAACAGAAGTACTGTTCCTTTCTCAACACAACACACAAGAGACATAAGGCAAGGCATAAACAAGAACAAAAGGAAAAGATCACACACTTCTTCGCAGCTTCTCCAGGGGACAGAGAGGTCACCACGGAACTTCCTGGCTGAGAAACATAGAAACATTGCTGTTCATTTTGGCATGGAGCTATTTTGCACTCATGTTCATGACCCCACACAACAAGATTAATAAAGTCATCTAAAAACTGCTCTGGAATGTAGTTGGTAGTTCCATGTTTGCTCCTGTTTAAGGAAAGAGAAAAAATAATTAGAATGTGTACAGTCATGGGTGGGCAAAGGGAGAGTGAAGGAGGAGAAAAACATCAGTGTGATTTAAAGCGATACAGGAACTCCAGCAAAAATATCTGATGTACATTTCACATCAGGTACTCTTCACATTTTTTTTTATGCAATTGTTTAAAGTGTTTGGTTAAACAAAAAAGCAACTTACACAGCTCAGTCTTTTCTGCTCCCCTCCTTTTACTTGCATCTCTATTTTCTTCTTACTTGGCTTGCAAGATTTTAGGGGGTTTTCTTCCATATGAATGCTTTTATAGCACCTCATGTCCTTTTTTGGTTTTTTTTTTGTTTTTTGGGTTTTTTTTTTGTTTTTTTGTTTTGTTTTTTGTTTTGTTTTTCCAAATGGTGGGGTAAAAACCACTGCATTAAGCAGACGTGGGACACCCACCCGCCCCCACCCCTTTCCAGAAGGTAGAGGAGATGGAGAAGGAGTGACTGCCTTCAGCCTATTGGACAGAAATTAGCACATAGGGTTACCCGAGCTGTATTTGTTTACTTCTGCCTCACTGTCACTTGCACACGAGGACTGCGCTCTTATTCAGGAAATAAATTGTAAGAAAGGATTTGGAAAAGACTTCTGCCTGTTCCTACTACCACTGCTGGGAGAAGCATGTAGGCAGAAAGAACATATGCTACCTATCCTCTATTCAAGAGAAACTGTAAAGTATAGCAGTGCAAGTGAAGACACGGTACTTGTCAAATTATGGTTCAAACAAGGATAGAAAATACAAGATGAAGTTTAATGCTCCTTCGCTCTAACAAGCAGACAAGACTTAATTATATGCATATTACACTACAAACCCTCCACTGCCCCTAACTATAAGAGATTTCCCAACATTCCTAACTCATTTATTTCATCTCTTCTCCTTTATGATTCTTCTGTAAGGAGAGTTGTAAAACAATGCTTTCATTTGGGAAAATCTTAAGAAACCAGCTCCTCACAAGAAGCACCAACTAGCATAGGTCCTTTATCACCTACCCTTTTCAAGGCCGATTAATAAAGTAACACAGTAAGTTTAAAAGTCACCGTAATTCATTTAGTACTGTTACCTATTTTGATGAATCACAAACAAGTTAAACCAACTATCTTCATCTTCCTTTGGTCTCAGCATGGTTACTTGTTTATTGACAAACATACGATACAACCTCTCATCTGGAATAGCTCCTGGAGTGGACAAAACAAAACATTAAATCATTTTGGTAAGAGTTGGCAACCAACTCTTTATTTTATAGCATTTTTACGAGCAACTCTATTAAAAAGAGCATGAAGAACACAACTCTGTGGCAAGATCAGATCTTCATTTTCACGACCTAAGAAGTCTGAGGCATGATTATTGATTTGAACAGATCAAAGTATAACTTGGCTATTTGACTAGATAGACTTCTGAAAATAAGACATTTTAACATTAAATCTACCCTTAAACAACTGCTAAAAGCAGTTTCATTAACTGCATCTGGTTTGAGACCTATTGCCAGTTTTCGGTGCCAAACATATGACTATGGGCAGAATTAAAAATATTAGAAGACGTGTTTTGTTTCTTGCTGACAGAGTAAATAGTGTATTTTGTTGTAAGGTGGCGTCTAAAAACAGATCCTACTGAGTAAAGATGGAGTTGTCAAACACACTTTGAAATTCACTGTAAATCGAGAAATAAACCATGAATTCTGCAAAGTCTGTGCTTTCCCACACAGCAGGGAAAAGTCTGCAGTACTTCTGAACAGTCTGTCACCGATTATTTCCTTGATGTTTTTAACAAGGGGAAAAATAAATAAATAAGACATTCATACCTTGGGTTCATGATGCATTTCAATACAATCCTGTATGGAGGTTACATATTTTGTATAAGAAAAAGTGCTCTCTAAATCAGAGAAAGTCCAGAGGGTATATAATCCTCGCACAAGCTCAAAGACACCTCTCATGAACATTTTCATGCAGCAACACCCATACTTTAGAAACTTGTTGTATTTCCCAGTAATGACTTTCGGTATTAAAAATTCAAATGCTTTTTGAAAACTTTTATATTGTGGTATTAGAACCCTCACTACTAACCCTTAGAACATCTAGCAAGATTTTAAAGTTTATCATTGAACACACGAAATCATGGCCAACTAGGCCGTAACATAGCTATATAAGTTGCTTGGAAAGAAGTGTTTAAGCACTCATGACTGGACATAAAATAAGGGGAATAAATTAAGATCTTAATAGTTAACTTCTCTAGACAGAAAGCAGTCAAACATAACCATTCTAAGCAAGAAGTGAGGGTAGAGCGGAAGGTAGGAAGAGAAAACAGAAAGGGACAAACTGAAGTTCAAAACCCACCATAAAACACCTTTAAAATGTGAAACTCTTCGTAAGTTTCTTTAAAGAAACAGAGGTTACCTGTGACAGATGTTACCTATGAACCACTTCAGAAGACATGTCAGACATCAGGTTTCTGTTCAGACAGTTTATGTTTTTAAATACAACCAAAATGGCACATGAACATACAGTGTTTAAGTTTTAACTAAACAGGAGGAAGTAAGCTTAATACAGAACGGTGAGAATTTAAAGAGTGTGATTGCCCTGACTGAATACACAGGCACTCTCTGCGGCTAACTTAAAAAGAGGTCACTTAAGACCTATAAAAGTATAAAGTTATTGAAGGATTTATTTTAAAGTAAAAAAAGCAGAGAGAAAAAAACCAAACTGTCAGCCAGTGACAATGCAGCAGCAGGAGAAACTTGACACTGTCGCAGAACTGATACGCTTTGATTTAGCATTACTTAGACCTTCATGCTTGTTGCAGCACTGTATGTTTGTTCAAACTGAGTTTAGACCTACTGAGCTTCGGTAATTCATGAACAGCCTAGCCACAGTCTGGCAGACTAATACTTACCCAAGCCATACAGAGCAATTTTTGTGCTACCCTTACGCAATAAAATTGGGCTAATATCTATTTTCTCCACGGAAGATGAACGTCCAAAGTGATTCAACAATCCTGCACAGCTTAAAATATCCAATGCACACAGTGCATCTGCCTGTAGAAAATATTAAGAAACAAATATAAAAACTTTGAACAGATCATTTAGTCTTCAAAGTCTAAGTGAAACAGTCTCAAAAGGGAGACAGAATAGCTTTCCTTAAGTAACTTCTGCAGCTGAAAAACCCCACCACATATATTAGTTCTTTTTGTAGTACTCATGGGTACAGAGGCAAATCCCTTACAAGTCTTGCTTCATTTGAACAACGTGAAATTAAACATTAAATCATTCCGAAAAACAAAACAAAAAAACCAAACAGCCAAAGTATCTGAATTATTACAGAAAATATCTGGTTAAATTAACTACTTCATAGTAGGTCCAAATTTAAACCTCTGGTATCAAAACACGCATCTCCACGATACACTGCTATTTGACAGAAAATGCAAAGTTATTAATTCCACACACATGCCTTGATGCTTTCTAAATGTCCTTTTCCTACTTACTTGTAGTTGTTGATTTTTAAATTACCATAATTATTAGATTATCTTCCTTGAAAGTGTAAGGTGCTTATCAGTTGCATATGCACAAGTCAAAGTATCAAAATGCCCCTCTCAGTCTCTACAGATAGAATTTGTTTTAGAAACTTTTTGAAAGGCTGCCATTTCTTGGCATGAAAAGTGATTCTGTTCTCAGTGACAGAAATCTACATAAATTAAGAGTTTAAACATAGTTCATATGGATCCCTTAACTTCTTTCCATTCTCTTTTTTAATGTCACACTTAACTTGTTGTCACTAATTAACAGAATTCCTAAAGATACACACAATATTTACATGAAGAGTGGAGAAACTGACTAAAACCAGCCTGTTCCCCAAGAACTGTATTTCTACACTATATTCTATTCTATACAGTCTCTATTTCTATAATATTATTTTTGTAATATAACACTGTAGAACAACTATGATAATAATTACCCCTGTGGGATCATCATGATTGCCATGAATACTAAAAATTGGAATAGAAATGTTGAGATTTACATCCTGATAATTCACCCACGGAAACCTGAAACAGAAAAAAAAAAAAAGTTAAAACTATGTCTGCAAATTTGCGCACAGTTCCCAATATTCTCCTCAAAGTAATGTCATCACAAACACATCATGACAGCAGCACAAATGAGTACTTAGTGGCTATGAATAGGTTTAAGCTGCACAGCGTAAGAAGATTCTTACTCTTGGACTGGAAAGGCACTTCCCACTGGGAAGACGGTAGCAAAAAGATCCCATTTTTTTAGAGGAAGCCTATGAAAGGAATTGTACAACATGTTGCGTGGTACGTGCAAGAGCAACGGACTGGGCTGTGCCACCTTGTTTACACACAAAGAACTCTACTGATTTTACCACAGCAATTCATGTAAATTGGTTTACTTGCATTGTACTTGCAGGATAGAAACTATCTATTACATAAATGTATCAAGTGTCACAACACATTCAGGAGTTCCTCAAAAAATTGTGTCCATTCTTTCATAGACTTAGATTATAAAAGATGATAGGTGAAGTTACATTGTAAACTGTCCCACACGAACAGGCCTAAAACCTCAAGGTACCAGTCACGGAGAATATAAATCATAAAAATCACAACACGTTCACCCAATGCACTAACCAAACCTTACATCATACCTTACGGGAGCATACTTACTTGCTATAATGAAAATTAACTGCCTGATCACTCAAAATTTCAAACTGAACAGGACGATCACCCATGCAGTATTTTCTTAGCGACTCCAAACAAGAGTGTACTGTTTTCCTGGAAGGTTTGTTTTCATGAAAAAGGTCCCCACCTAATAAAACAAAGTCCACCTGTATGTAACAAAAAGCTCTATTATTTTAAGACAACATTTTTTATTACCTTGAAAAGACTTCCAAGAAAACTGTTTAAATTATTTCTTCTAAGGAGTTCCACGTATCTCCTCATATCTGGACTTCTAGGTAAAACGAGTTGGTAGTTGCAGACACAGTATTTAATTTCCTCAGGAAACAAACATTAACTAAAGTATTCATTAAAACAAAACCAAACTCAGAAAGACCCACTTGTGAAGAGCTATAGGAGAAAACAACAGGTAGTGTTGAAAAAAAAAAAAATTACTGGTGAAGGGTCTCCAGACTGGCTCCTGAATCACAGAATCATTAAGGTTGGAAAAGACCTCTGAGATCATCTAGTCCAACCGTCAACCCAACACCACCATGCCTACTAAAATATTTTCTTTGACAGGCATGAAGAGACACATTATCTTTTCATTGCTGTGGTACCTAATGGGAAGAAATCAGTAGCTATCGCCACACTACTTTGGGAAGGTACTAGTTGCAGTTTCTGTATATATTTAGCTTTTGAAAAAGCATTAGGGGAAAAAAATGTTCATAAAAGTTATAAGTAGTTTGACTAAGAAACATTCAATCCTTAAAAACAGAACACTTAAAGTTTCTTTTTTTTTTTCCCTACTTTCTGAGTTGTCTGAAGACTCTGTATCATTACACTCACGCTCTCCAATTATCCTTCCCTCTTGCGGTGACAAGCCCTCTCCTCTAAATACCATTTGAACTGATGCAGGCAGTCTGAAAACACCCTTAATATAACCAGGGCCATAATTCAATAAGAACGCTCTCACAAATGAATGGGCACCCCTTTTACTGAAACAGAAACATAATCGGTTGCAATAAATAGTTTAGTTTAGTCATTTTATTTGATATTCCTAAGGACTGCACCAGGACTAAGCTTTACAGCTTCTGGCAGGCTTGAACCTTCTACAGTCTCACTCCTTCGCCTTCCAAAAAGGCAGCACTTACTTCATTTTTTTGAGCATGGTCCAGAATTTCATTAAAAGTTACAAATGTATCGTTTCCACGCACTGGATCCTTCTCCAAATAGCCAAGATGAATATCGGTAGCAATAAGTATTTTAAAGGTATCTTCATCGTCCCTGAGTAAGACAGGAAAATTTGTGTTAGAGAGCAACATAATTACAAATTTCGACACAGGCTTTATCGAGGTAAGCTGTTCTGTCCAACATCAGTAAACACACAGGAGATTTGTTCTAAAACTCTTATCAAAAAAAATCATTCCTGTAATATTCTGAAAACGTTTACACTACTTTTATCGCAAGTAGCACTTCTTGAAACCAACCAGTTTGAAGATTTGGTTACGCCAATCAGCCTACTCTAGTGAAGGGCTGCAGCCATCTCTCTGAAGAAGCTAGTGAAAAACTAGAGAGAGTCCTTTGTATGTTTTCTGCCTTTTGGTGAACAAACACGCAGTTTCTCTCTGTGCGCTGGCAATCTTCGTGTATATGAAAGCGAGTATGACGATCGTAAGGACCCGAGGGCAAACACACACGGTGATGCGAGTTCCCACCGCACTCCGAACACGCAGCAGCCTTGCTGTCCGGTGTGACGGAACGGCGTAGCGCTGCGGCCGAGGGGAGCTTACTGTGAGTCGATGGCGCTCATCTTCGTGCCAAGACTGCTCGCCAAGAGGCTGCGGAGACGGCTCGGTCGGTCAGGGCCGGAACGCCGGTCCTCTCTTCACAGATGCCGTGCCAGCCCTGAGGGACAAAACCGGAAGCGAATGAGAACGCCGGGCACGGGGAGCCGCACCGCCGGTCAGCCCGTCTGTTCCCGGCGATTACTGCTTGCGAAGGACCCTCAAGATAAGGCAGGACCCGCGCTCGGTTCAGCCCTTTACTGCTGCCCCAGGCGCACGGCTACCCCGCGGGGCGCCGCCAGCCCGCTCGCACCGGCCGCCCGGGAACGGAGCGCTGCTCCTGCCGCCTCCCTCCCCGGCACGGCCACCCGCAGCCGTGCGGGGAGCGGCCGCAAAACGCGG
>VZTL01017717.1:0-17501 GCA_013400535.1 Scopus umbretta
TTTCTATTTCACTGTAGGATATTTTGTAATAAACACTCAAAGACATTTAGCACAAATTGGCTATTTTAAATGTGTCAGAAAAGCTCAAGAAACATATTGCTGGGGCCTTACAAATACATACAATATGTTTACTGCATGCGACGCAATGGAAGAGCCAAAAATAGCCAAAAGAGGATGGTTGAGGAGGAGGAGGGAAAGCTTGTAATCTATCATGCTGAAACAGTCCATGCTGTGATATTCCCAAAACACCTGGAATTCTCAGAGTATGTAAACAATAGAATCACAAGAGTAAAACATAGTATCAGTTTCCTTTAGTTCAAGAAAAAAAACCTTTCACGTGTCTCACAAAGAAGTATCACAATTTCACAACAGCAATATTTTGTAATTTGTGCTTACATGTACACTGCCAAAACTCTACTCTCTGTCAAAGAAAACAAAAAAGGCCTAGTATCACTATTGTTTCTTCAGTTTGTTTTAAAAAGTGATAAAGTGCTGGCAATATAAACTCCAGCATAGCAATAATAGCTCATTTTTTCCATATCAAGCTCAGTCTGACATACTAACTGTGGTAACGTGCTCTCCTCCTCCCAAGATCAGCACAAAATACTTGCACATCCTCTTTCTGCCTTATAGCAAGTGTTATTTCCTATACTTAGTAAGTTACGAAATATCACAGAAGATGAAAGTCCATGCAACAATTATTTGGCAAGAGGCTCTGTCTGTTGTCGTCTTCTCATAAGAAGATCCGCTTTAGAGCTTATGAAATTCTGGGTTAAAATATAGAGGCATTATTTAAAACTGTTTTTTATGCAAAACAAGAAAATCTTGTTAGCTAAACATTGCCAGCTCCTAGAGCAAGATCAGTCTATCAAGCCTGCAAACTGGTAAATGAAAATTAAGGGGTTTTCTTCAAAGTTATACTGAGAAAGATATCAACCTCATTTCAGTTTGACATCCCAGCTTTATTTTCAGTTTGCTGATGTTCAGCAAGTTGCAACAGAGACACATTCTGGAGAGGTGAAGTTTCTGACAGATTTTACCCCCTTGTCCAGCACACTGTCATTTTAAGTCGAAGAGACCAACTACTATGGAAAAATACAAATTCAGAAATAAGTTTTTCTAAGAAAAGTAATTAATCTGTTAATTTTCCTTTCCTTCTTCTACTGTAAACAGGAAGATAATTTAAATATAGATAATGCTAGCGAATAAAATAAGACCAGCTTGCCCTCCACTGCCTCTGACCCAGAAAATCCTTTGTGCTATTCCTTGCCCTTGGAACCTTACTTTCTCCAAGTCTCCCACATCAGCCTGAAGAAATACCTACCGACATCTAAACTTTCTCACTACTGTTCACAGATAGCTCTCCTTCTTAAATCATAAACGTTTAAGGTCAGACATACTTCCTTTGAGCTAGAAATAATATTTTTCACATACTACTACAATATTCAGACAGTGAGAGCACCAAATACCAGTCCTGAGGAAAGCAAGCTCAAATCAAACCCTTGAGTTTGGGGCAAGGTGGGGAGTTCAGTCTTCATTCCCTTTTGTTTGCATGAAGAACACAAGCAGGATGAGAAAAAAAGAAGTTCCAAAACAAGGTGGGAAGAGCTTTTCTCTGCTGTTTCCATAGTGGCTTTGCTCTGCTCCAAGGGATAACAAGTAGAAAAAGAGTTTTTGAGAAAGTCTGGTTTTGATACATGTCCCAGCTCGGTGTTGGAAAGTTGAGCAGGCTGAAAATGTACATATTCTTTGTACAACCATCCAACCACGTGAACTCTCTGAAGATCATGCATCTTTACTTATTTACCTATTTTAAAGAGTTTTATGCTTTCATTAACATTCAAATTAATTAAGGAGAAAAATAATTTGCATTGCATGGTCTGCAATAGTTAAATTGTGTAAACCTGTTTTTATAAATGATCTACACCAATCTTCAAAACCTCTTAAAATTGCTTATGATCAAGTAAAAGCTCAAAAGGAAAAACAAAAACTAAAAGTCCTGTCAAACAGATTATCTGTCTTGAAACCAAGCAAATACCCACTTAAACTGCTTTACTGCTAATACTACTTTTTATGCTGTGTTTATCAATAGTTTACATATCGGAAGCAAGTTTTGGTTAACTGCAACATTAGATACATTTAATGCCTTTACTGTCAACTACACCATGAAAGATCAGCAGCAGTGTTTTCAAGACTGTCAGATTAAGACTATTAGGCCCAAAAAAGCTATAACTGAAGTCAATATAACCGAAACCAAATAAAAACTCCTGACTGCTGCTTTCTGCTTTTGTCTCAGCTTGCCTGCAAAGTGATGCTGCTCTCAGCTTTCCAAGCTGGTTTCACTTTCTGGTTCCTGTATGATAATTACCAAGGCCCAGCAATGGGGCAGAGTTGCAAAGTTCATAACCAAGGTCCTGAATATACGCTCCTTTTCCAGCTAAGTGAAATCCAAGCTACATCAATGAAGCCACAGTTTCACTCATGTTGTCTTTCGCAGATCTCTTTGAAGACAGACTTTCTGGAGATCAGCATTTTGATGCAACCCACTGCAGGTCCCTGAAGTTAAGACATACTCCGGGAGCTGAAAACAGTAGTGTTGATATCCAGGCCCTCGTTCCCCAACCTCAATTTAACATATTGAAACCTTTTATGTCAGTGCATGCCTTCTTACCTTTGGATTGTTTGGATGAAAAGGCTGCTCCTTTTGGGACAATCTAATTAATATCTTGGATTTCATTTTGTACATGAGAGGTACTGAGCTCCTTGTCATCAGTCTGGCTTTGTATCTGAAGCGTCACAGGAGCCAGCACTTTCTTACTGAAAGTAGAAAAATACAGTGACAGATAAATACTACCCAAATTCTCATCTGAGGACTACTTTAGAGATTCAGCAAAACTTTTTCAGTCAGTTGCCTCAGGTTCTTCTAAATTGATAAGCTGGTTTCTTAGCTCTTGTCACGATACATTGGATGATTTGAAATTCGCACTGAACTAAAGCATACATGACACTGACTCCCAGGTCCTTCAGGACCAATGAACCCTGCTCTGGGGCAGTGGAGGGGTTGCGGAAGTGTGCAGAAATTTGAAGTTCTGTCCTGTTCAAGTGCTGAGAGCACATCTCTCGTTCTGCCTGGCCCCCAGGTGCTCTTTCAGCTTGTTGATGGCTTCCAGTTGACAAGATAGGACTTGAATGTGTTGTACGGAGCAAAATGGTCCATTAGATAGCCCTTCCTAATACCACTTATCAGCAGTACATTCGATGGGATGCGTGTTATGTCTCAGTGTGTTTTGGCTTGTAGTTTAACCACACGTTTCAATCTACCTATTCTATACACAGTTGCTAGTATCTCCTCCTTCCCTTAGCAGATAATGAGGTGTGAAGCTAGGTTTTCTATGTTTAGAAAGCCATAGCTGTTGCTTTATGGCCATTTCTGCAGCATTCTTTGGCATAATTTGAACGTTTTCATCTTTGGAAGACATATTATATCACTAGTGCAGAGACCTATGTTGTCTCTCTCCTAAGCTGGGGACAAGCAGTGACAGTGTTTTTCTTTTTTCACCGGATGTCCCCTAACCATACTACTGTTCAGAGAAACGCATGCTTTGATTAATCCAGCTCTGTGCAGCACACATGTTCTGGATGAACAACACAAATGTGTGTGGGAGGGAAGTGGGAGGAGGAGAGCACAGGAGAAATGTAGATCATGAAGTAAGAAGTGGTGATCACTCAGAGCACAGCAGATGAAAGCAAGATGCTGGTAATAACCTCAGCAGAGAAAGCATGAATGCTGGTACAATGTGCGTCACTATATCCAACTCCATCTACATGTCAGGTTGCTGTGCTCTACACTCAGCTCTACAGGCATTTGGGAAGTCCCAAGGAGTGTTCCAAAGGGGCAACAATACACAGGATCTTCAATGTGTGTGTAGGTGTATATAGGAATATGTACATGAGTAAGTACACATGTATGAAGTTGCGAAACAGTTGTCATTTTTAGATGGAAAGGTTATCAGGCTAAGAGGATCCTTTACATGTTCCATGTTTGTGTAACATGGAACATGTTTTGTGTTCCATGTTACATAAAAACCTTTGATCACACACTTGTTTTAAGCAATTCATACTGCCCAGCTTAGCAAGGTTAATGTTCACATTTGCTGCTAAAATTAATGTTGATAGCATTTAAAGGGTCATTTCTTGGAAGCTTTAAGCTCTAAGAGACAGAGAAAACATGTATCTAGCAAAAGAACTGGTAACTTAGATTTATAGCTTAACCTTAAATTATGAGAAAAGATTTTATAACATTCCACGTTTATGATTCCCCCTCCTGGAGGCCCCGACTGTAAAACTGAGGCTGGACTTCAAGAAGCAAGTTCATTTCTGGCTTGCTTAACAACAAGATGGTGTCCTTGAGCTGTAGGAATCTTGTAAGAATTCAACATAAGCCAGACAAGCTTTCAAGTAATCTATGTCTCCCTTACTTGTCTTATAGCTAAAGGCTTGAAATCCAAGATGAGTTATATACTTCCTTATGTCCACAACTGCATAGGGACACTGAGCAAAAATTCTAGCTTTCATTACAAAGCTTTCTTAAGATTATGGTATACTTTTTCTCCATCTCCTAACTTTAAAAGTACCTTTTCTCCTTCCAGATTTGTAGCTTACAAAACCTTTGCACTATAACATATTGGAATTTTCAAAATTATATACAACAAAATAGCCATTCTTAGCTACAGAAAGAAATGTAAAGGTAAACACTTTAAAACCTTACGGCCTCACTCCTGCATAATGTGTAAAACAGACCCCTTGTCCTGAAATCAATAAAATCTGCTAGAATAGGATTTTACTATAGAAAACTTAAATACAACTGTTATTCACTTGACAGCTTAAACTGATAATGACAGACATGCTTATAATTATTTCCTCTATTTAGGAGTCAAGACAAAAATCTACCTATATGTTATTGCATTGTTTTATGTTACAGAGTTTTGCACCTCTCATTTATCTATAAAAGTATAGGAAATTGGAGCACATGATGGAGAAGCAGAAAATGAGAAAACTAAATTTGTCAGACAAAAAAAAGCCAAAAGGGGATGTTATTGCTGTTGCCAACTACCTGGTGGGTGGTTATAGAGAAGACAGAGTCAAACGCTTCTCAGATGTGCAAAATGAAAGGATGAGGAACAACAGGCACCAATTGCATCGAGCAAAATTATGACTATATATTAAGAACCAAAATTTCACGAGGACAGTCATCTAGTGGAATGAGCTGCCCAGAGCAGCAGAGCATCCATCCTCAGAGTCAAAACTTGACTAGAAAAGGCTGTGAGAAACTAACATTGCAGTAAGCCCTGCTCTAAGCAAGCAATACAGGTAGATGATGTCCTGAGAGCTTTGCTAGCCTAGGTTATTCCGTAACTCTGTAACACCATGCATAAATATGAACCAGAAGAGTTTTACCAAGTGCTTGGGGAACGGAGTGGGGAGTTAGTTTCTGAAATTTGAGAGGTATTTTGGTAGGATTGTGTGTTTTTTTGTTTGTTTTCAGAACCTTCAAAAATTGAAAGTTTACTTTACAGTTACTTTCCCTTTCTTAGTTTCCAGGAGTAACTATAAAAACCTCAGATTTTATTTTTTTTCTTCAAAGGAAATAGGACAGGAATAAATTTCAAATTATCAGAGGTTCCTTTTCTTATTTAGGGCCGCTGACTGACCATAAGAAAAATGTACTGAGGCATTAGATGTATTTGTTTGAAATACCTCATATTGAAATTCAAACAGTTCTTCAAGCAGAATTCCTAACAAGAAGGATTTGTGACAGGGAGTCTACAACATTTACTTTGAAGAAAAAATGTGTGTTTAAGAGACCCACGAACCTTCAAAAGAACACCTCCTTCAAAAGGCCCCACCTCACAGCTATAAGGGATTTTCAGAAGTTAATGTATTTGCATAAAGTGGAAAGACTTGCAAACTGTACAAGGCAATTACTGGAAACAGTGGTGTAGTATTGAACAAAATGGTCCTGTTTTTTCTTGTTTTTTCAAAGAAATCCATTATTTCTTTCATCTACACTAAAACTATAGGACAAATCCTGTAGTCCTTACTAAAAAAAAAGTCATTTTACAGACCTCCTGCTGGTCTTCTGTACAAAGAAAATGAATACTCCAATGAGGTGAAGGGCAGAAAGAAAAGGAGCTTGAAAATACAGTCTATATAGAAGGAAAAACTGCATTTAAAATGCACCAGATAAACACTAGAGATCTATTACAGTGTATTTGAGCAGCTTTTGCTGGCATTTATAAAACTATTTGTATCTGTCTATACAGACACATATATGCACATGTATACAGACACCCCTCATTCCACATATAGCTATCCAGATTAAAAAGCCTATTCCTTCTTATTTTTAGTCATAACATTGAAACCTACGTACTCTTTGGTATCACTAGCTAATAGTTCCCCGAGATAGTGCTCTATAGTCGCTTATTTCTGCATGTTTCAAATCAACATATTAAAACTATATTTCAGGAAAAGAAGAGTAGAAAAGAGAAAAGAAATAGATAAGCAGTAGTGTCTAGTTAGGCAATTCAAAGTGATCACTGCATTTATTTTTGGTTTTTTCTCTTAAAAGCAGTTTTTCCCCTTCTGGTTTATGCATAAATACTTCTGCCTTCTGCATCCCACCTTTATGTTTCTCCTTGTCTCTGGAATTAGCTATAATATGCTTCAAAGAGAGGGGAAGAGAATTTAAAATTATTTTTGCAGCACAGAGTAGGACTGGTAGAGCTTTTCATCAACATGTGTGTGCATGTGCACACATGTACACACCAAGCACCACACTTCCACTGAGGATTCTTCCCTGATCCGTAACTGCCAGTAAGGACTGAAAAAAAATTCCACATTGCAAAACACAGTAGAATGAGTGTCTGGTATTTTTGTACAGCAGCTAGATTTCATCAAGAGAATCTCTTCCCACTACTGTAAACACGGTAGTATCATTCAGCCTACACACAATAATATATTTTAATCTGGCAACGCTTTCCAATGTGGCAAGAACACCTAAAAAGTAAGATAAGGCTACCCGATATCTGCATTCATTCCCATTCACCTCCTTTAGTAATTAGGATTTTTTAATTAATTAAAAATTTTATTCACTTTTAAAACTATCTTAAATAATTTAAAAATATTACTAACCATCAATCAGTTCCCACTAAATCAATTACGCTAGCTGAATGCTTCGTACATTTGAAATCACGTTGTGTATTTGAAAAGGAAAAGTATAAGAATCCATTTTTTTATACATCATGCTCAGCATACAAATGGTATGAAAAAAAAAGGTTCTGTAGTTGCAAATATCTACATAGCTGACTAAGATTACAGACATAAGTACCTCCTAATTATTCTCTGCATAATTAACAAGTTAGCTCTGAAACGCTAGGACTCTGAAGTGACAGTACTTCTTGTGGACACTTGGATGGGGAACTCAGAGGTTGGTTATGAATCAGTAACTGAATCCAGCTTTCTTTTAATATCTAGAGCTTATAGATTTGCAAACAGAGCTATAACCAAAAACAGTTTGCAGAACTGTGCGTGATGTGTGTTTAGGGCACCTTAAATTTGTTTATTTTTTCTGAAAAGCCAGTCCTCCGTAATTAATATTATGCTTTTAATCGTTTTGCCTTAAGGTTCAATTTGCTTTTTTGATTTTTTGATAAATAAATATAGATATTTCTTGCCTATCTGAGATGGTGTTTTGGAGATAAGAGTATTTCCAGTATTCTTTTGTTTCCAAAAATATAAGTATATATTACTGCTACCATTATTTTATCAATAATGATACCATGGATGATAAAGACAGAAGAGGAACTTCAAGATACCACAAACTATGCAGTAGGAAAAAAAGGCTCTCAAAACTAATCTCTTTATCCTGGCATATGATTTAAGATAACAGCCCAATACAATAATCAAATTGTAGGTAGAGGGAAAGACAGGTAACATGATCTTCAAAGTCAGTACCAATCACTGACAGAGACCTAGGCACACTCCATAGTGAAAATGTTCGAAATCCTTTCCATTTCTATGGCATTTCACTAGAAAACAAACAAGAACAAAAAACCCTACCTCTGGAATGACCAGTCTGTGAAGAAGAAATTTTTTACTTTATGATTTCCAAAATGAAGCAAAGGTTTTCATTTACGCCACTCTTCTTTTTAATGTGAGGCTTTCCTCCAAACGTAGAGCCTACTGCCACTCACCTTCTACTAAAACTCTTGAGCATTAAGTCTGTGTAATCACTGCAGTAAATGCAATGATATCTTCCAGGCATTTCCCAAAACTTAGACTTTCCTTTGCTCAAATTTCGAAGTCTGACACTTTACAGGTTTCTGTGCAGAGGCTGTGATTTAGTAACATTACTGAAAACCATAGGTCTGAAAACATTTAACTGAGCTCTTAGTGATTTTAGAGGAGGAAAGACAGCCTCTCAGGACTCTCCATTTTCTCACATGGTTATTAGTGCAAGCTAGAGAACACTAACTCTAGGAAGCATTTAGAGACAAGATATATTCAGCAGTTTTCCCACTTTATATCCCTTGAACAAATGCTAGAAAAGAAACTTCAATCATTAAAGTAACATAGGTGCATTGTTTGTTCCCCACTGCTGCCTGCAGCTATTAGACAACCTGAAAGACACCATGCAGTACAGGAAAGGACTGGGTCATCTCTGCATCTTCTCTAGACCAGGACACAGATGGGCTGTCTGTAGGCTGTGTGGTAGAGGTCCTGTCACACCATAGCACCCATAGTTATTGCTCTGGGGACTGAGGACACCTCTTTGTTGCACCGCTAATCTGCTCCTTCAGAGCTCAAGCAAACTGCTGGTAGATGAGGTACTAAAGTGTCTTCATCCTCAAATGCTGGTAGGATTTAATATGCTCAAATCACATTCCTGAAGAGAGCTCTGAAGGTTCCCCTTGCAAAATTATTTTTCAGGTCAGTTTTTCTAAAATAAACATAGATTCTTTGGCAAGGGCATGTGTTAAGATGTTATTAAGATTTGTGAGCCCAGTAACAGCACAACATACACATAGCCACAGGCATAAGTATATTTTCAAACAAACCTTTGGTTTGTTGGTAACAAGCCTATCAGATACTGTCTGGGGAGGAAGAAGGTTCCCATAACCAAGTCATCCCTTTATATTTTTAATCTGCAAACTTCAAAACAGCAAAAAATTTGTATAGAGGAAGTCAAAGTTACTGTAAAGTGTCAGGTTGCTGAACTTACCGCCAGCTCCCCTCCCACCCTTTAATTCACATACCTATTGACACAACTTTCTATGCTGTAGAGCCTTGTTATTTCTTCAGTATCATCGTTGCTGTAATACCAAGCATTTCACATACTGCAGAACTGCAAGAACAAATGTGAGAGGATCAGAAGAAAACACCGATATCAAAGATATTACAATGAGAGGAGGTAATTTTTACTGGGAAATGATAGTGTTCTACCCGTAATGCTTCAAAGCAGTCCCCAGTGTAATAACACATATTCCTGTTTTTTTCTGGAGTATACAGAACATAGTAGGCACATTATAAAAAATATATCAACCTGTTGCTATTAGAGTCAGTCTGCACAACATCCAAAAAGCTTGACACTGTAACACAACACAGTTATTTGATGTACACAGGTGAGGACTTCCCACCTCACCTCTCTGCAGCTCACAAGGAGAAAGCCTTGTCTTTTCATCACCATTTCTATCCCTCTCCTTCCCAGGTGGGATTCATAAAAACACAGCTGCAGGAGCAAGCAAAAGGGCTGGCAGTGCTACGCATGCAGGTGGGTGCAGAAGCCTGCCTGAAGGTCGTACTGAACATGAGGCTCTGGACAGCCAGTGCTGAGAGGGAGCTGCTGGCACCTACAAAATGCAGGCGCTGCTCTCCGTACTATCACAGGTTATTTCATAAAGCCAGAGTAGTTTTTCTTCTGAAGGCAAGGAGGAGTTGAGTGGCCAGAAAGAGGTAGAAAAAAAATAATTTCTGAGATTCTCAGTAGTTTGGCATGAGGTGTTCACCCCTACCTAGAAAAGGGGGAGAAGTGAAATGGACAGCTGAACTGGTGTGATAGTCTGAATTCTAGGACACATATCTACAATCACCTCTGCTATTAAGGGGAGGATCTCACGTAGCCTGGGAGGAAAAGATCCAGTAGGGAACACTGACAGAATAAAAGCTATTACTTTCTAGGCCTTTATTAAAGAATTTCAATGGATTTAATTTAATTTCAAGAGGGTTTTGAGAGCCAATATTGTATAGCCTTTTATCAAGGGTTACCTTACCATAAGCATGAAGCTTCTTTTTTTAATGTATCTTTTGAGGTTTTTCAAAGTAATGATTTTTTCCTTTGAGAGACTTCTATTATAGCCTGTGCCATGCTCTGTGAGAGAAGGTTTAATCCATGCCACTTCTGCTGTTACCCATACTGTCAAAGAAGAGCAATGCAAATATTCATAATATTCACAGACAGAAATACAGAGAATACTTTTGTGCTTTCATAGTAGTCTAATTCCAATTCTTTCTCTACAAAAAGAAATCTTTCCAGGCATTTACTTCAAAGATAAATTAGGCAGCTGCTCAGAATAACCAAATTGATAGTAATTTGTCTATATTGTTGATTCCAGCAGCTCCTGTCTGACCACATATTTACTAGAGGAAACTTTTCATATTAACATTAACTACATGTTAATGAAGTGCCATTTTATATTAAAAATATAAATAATTTTTTAAAAAGTCATCCACCGTGTTCTTGTGATGACTTCTGAACAGCACAGGTCAGTGGTCAGGCATTCTCCTTTAAAATGCAGCATGATACCAGAAATCTTATGGCTCTCCACAGGGCCAGAAAATACTTCCTGTGGGTAGACAAGGAATTTCCAAAATGTTCCTACTGTACAATACTCTGTTCTTCTTTGTTCTTTGCATCTCCCAAGCAAAGTTTGACCCCTAACACATCTGTGCAATAACCACAGAAATACACAGCCAACATTTCCACACATGAGCTGTGAGGGAGACATGCAAGAAGCTCTTCTATGGTGGCCCCCACTCCAAGATCCACCATTAAGAGCACAATTCCTGTCAGAAATGCACCCTTCCAGTCTCTCACACTTCCAGGACAATAATACACATCATCTTTGATCCATCTCTGGACCAACACTCCTGTTATTTTCCATCCCACAGAAAGGACAATCTGAAAGAACACTGGGCCAAAAGCAAAGCTTAGAGCTGAGTCTCACCCTTCCTCTGAAATGGTGTTATGAGGGACCCAACTTCTCTGCAGCTGGCTCCCACCAGCTTCATCTTCTTATCCCAATCCCGCTACCTCAAGCCAGGCCCAAAAATCCACGTCTTGTTCCCTCACCTCACATCTTCCTCCCCATCGGGTTAGCCCAGCAGCTCAATGCCTGACTAGCAGCCAGCCTACCAAGAGGCCTGTGGGAGGCACAAGTAGCGCAAGGAAAAGTGGGGGGGTCTCTGCTGGGATTTTTAAATTTTTTAGTTGTTTAGGATCCTTAAGCATGCAAGCCTCGGAGAGGAAGGCCCAACAAGGGCAGGGTTGGCTTATGACATCCAGTTTAGGACAGAGCTGGGAAAGCCTCTGGGTCATCTACATCAGGAGCAGAAGCACTTGACTGGTTGGGTGTGTGGATCACATCAAACTCCTTAACCAACTTGTCAGTTCTGCCTCCACAGCCGGCCCTGCCTCCACGCTTGGGTCCCAAGCTTTACTGGGAGACTGGTTGTCTCCTGCGTTTAACCAAGAGCGGCTGATCTATGTGGTGGCCTTTGGATCCAGCAGCAATGTCCTCCTTCAATGTACAAGGCCTTGCACCCATGCACAGTGCTGCTCTTCTGTCAGCTGTAAGCATTAGCTAGCTCTAACTCTCTGATTGCGGTTCCCATGTTTTCCTTCACAAGTTCTGCCGTAGTGTTTGCATCTTAAAGGATACTATATGCATAAAGTAATGGTTTAAAAACAATAGTACTGGATTAGAAACACTGACCGGTTGATGATGCGTCATGCCATCGTCCAAAATATTCACCAGAGCCGGCTTAGACAAAATAACCTGATGGAATTTTTGCAGTGGCAGCCCTAAAAATATAAGGAAAACCTATCATGAAGGCCTTGGATGTATCTCCTTGCTGGATAAAGCAGCAAAATTCCTCAACGTCTGAAAACGTGAAGCATGCTGTGCTGGCATTTTTTTATGCTCTGCATGCAGCAGCATAAATCAACCAGCTTTTAAAGAAGTCTGACACTAAAAGACAGGACACATTTAAGGTGCTATAATGGTGCTTAGTTTAGCTAAGCTGTGAAATTACTTGCAAGCAAAGTGTTTGAAAGAAAAGCAAAACTAGTGGTGAATTTTGACCTTTTTTCCAAGCCTGTAAGAGGGACAAATGCTTTACATAAAACATACAGAGATCCCTATCAGCAGAATGACTTTCTGCAAACCAAAACTCAAACCCCCTATGAGTTACTGATGGAGTACTAAAAAAAAAAAAAAAAAAATGTTTACTGCAAGAAGGCTTGACAAGAAATGTCCTTCACCCTCTAAGATGAGGAACTGAATGACATGCAAGATTTGCTACTCACAGTTACACAAGGAGCGAGAGAAACAGAGAACAGAAATACTAGAGACATGATGCAAAGTGGTGAATAGACTAAAATTAGTTAATGTTCTGATTTCTTTTATGAAGGAAGGAAGGGTAAGGGTAAGTTCTATTTTTTTTTAAACCTAAAATCCTAGAAGGCACTAGAAAATGAAGAAATAGAGATTTTAAATCTCAGGGCACAAACACATGCTTTTGTACATACATGTGTACTAGCATAAGTACCGGTACACATTTCTTAGTTTAGGAACACTAATTCAAAAACAGGTCTTACAAAACAAGGAGAAAACACCCCCATCACCTTCATTGTATCAGGAATAATGTCACGGAAATTTTTACAGGGACGAGCTTAGCTAAGGCAACGCCTGCTCTGGTCTTAAAGACAAATTGCCTGTATTCGTCATTTTTCCACCCCAGGTTTTGTGTCTTACCTTTCCAAATAATCACTTGCTTTATGAGGACTGAAAAAAAAGGTTTTCCTTCTTCCTATTGTAGGACTAATATTTTCACAAGAAGAAAGGAAACTCTTCTTATTCCTTTTATTCACTTTCAGTTTAAGCTGGTGTTGCTCAAAGCTGGAATGAAATACAATGAAATGACTGAGTAGAAAATCAAGACTTTGTCAAAGGTCATCAAATTGTTTAAACGACCTTGAGCTATATACAAAGCAGCAGCACATAAGTACAGTACAGAGGACTACAGGTTCAGCTCCTCTAGGCTGCAAAGTTGAACTATTTTCTTTGTGATCTCTTTGTTGATCTTGGTAAACCTAATCTGAGACAGCACTGAACTTTTCTGATATACTACCCTTGGTTTTCTTCAAGTGAATGTTGAGCTGTGACACGGGTATGAGTTGTTGGTCGGCCTACATAGTTCAAAATATATTTATATGACTCCCCACTTCCCCTCCCCTCCCTGCCTGCCTGCACATATACACACTGGTGAGGCTGCAAACTTTTTTGGGGGAAGGCAGCAATGCTAAAAATCATCAAGAGGATGTAACAAGGGAAGAGGCATGCTCTTTGTGCAGAAGGGTGGGAAAAAAAAAGATAGCAAATAGCTGCACTGGGAAAATAAAAAAGAGGAAACATTATTTGAAATGAAACATTGCATACTGGGTCTGGCCGGAATGGTGTTAATTGCTTCATCGCAGCCTGCACATTGTGGGCTTGTGACTAAAATTGTGTTGATAGCACACTGATGTTTTAGGTGTTGCTGAACAGTGCCTGCAGGGTGTCAAGGCTTTCTCCGTTCCTCACTCTGTCCCCCTCAGGGAGCAGGCTGAGGTGGGCAAGAGGCTGGGAAGTGACACAGCCAGGACAGCAACCCAGATTGACCGAAGGGGTACTGCATGCCATGTAATGCCAGGCCCAGCAACAGAACTGGGGATTTGGTCTTTCCAAACTAACCACTGTTTTGAGGCTGACTGGGCATTGGTCTGCTTGTGGGAGGTGATGAGGGTTTTTTTGCATTACTTCACCTCCCCCCACTCCTTCCCCTCACTTTTTAAACTGTTTTTATCTTGACCCACAAGTGTTCTTGCTTTTGCTCTTTTGGTTCTCTCCCCCACACCACTGTGGGGGAGTGAGCAATCTGCTGGGTGGGGGCTTACTTGCTGGCTGGGGTGAACACACCATACACTCAGAATAGTAAATAATCACTACCATAATGATGGTCAAGTTATAAATTAACCTGGAAGCTTTAGAGACTGGGGGGGTGTGCACTTTTTTAATTATTTTTTATTATTATTATTATTTACTTTACCTGAATTATCACATGGGTAATGGAAAAAAAAAAAAAAAAGATTAATATTTTTTTCTTAACTTTTCTCCTGGGAGTTGAAGAGATTTTTAGAAAAAATAATTAAATACACAGCTCACACTGGGTTTCTCTGAATGCTAAACCAACTATAGTCACAAACATAATTACTCATATCTAGACATAGGCCAAATTTAGCAAAAAATATGAGCTGGTTTACAGGTAGGTGTTCAATATAGGGCAGGCAGACTGCTATGCCAGCTGAAGCTGGGGCTGTGTTGACAGACTTGGCCAGCAGTCAATAAGCTCACCCAGAGAGTATGGCAGCAACCCGCCTCTGGCAATATTTTAATATTTATTCATCTTTGCTTACCTATTTGTTCCCATATTTTTCAGGCCTCTGGGTGAAATTCAGGCTGCTGAGGTCAACTGCACTGATGTCAACAGAGTGAGAACGTCACTGTCAGAAAATGCAGTAGCGAGAATCCTAGCTTGCAGACATAATTAGAACTTCAGTACAAAGTTCGTAACTGTTTTACTTTTAATATAAGCAAACATGGTTGTTGAATTCAGAGAGAAAAGGCCATGATTTTGAGAAACGTGTGATGGTTTTCACTGCATACATTTTAATTTATGCACAAAGACCTTTTGACATTAACATTGACAGGAGCCTGCTACTTTTCCTCCACATGACAGATCTTACTCCATTTGAAAGGTGCTCCATTTTCACCAGAAAAGCAGTCCCCATCGTGATGTAGGAAGCTATGCAGGTGTGCACCCTGCTTTTTCATACTTCGGCCTTCCTAGGGCAACAAAACAAAAGGCACACACTGACACAAAAGCACCCGCACCAGCTGGCCTGTCTGACGTGCTGCTGATTTTAATGCTTTATCATTGAATCAATGTCTCTGCTTTGAAGCCATAGCCTGAACACAGCATACTACTTAGTAGTCATAGCAGCTCACTTGGAAAGAATATTTTTCATAATAAAAAAGTGATTAAAAAAATGTGCATGCTCTGGGAAATACAGCTACAGAGACAATGCATGGGAGATCTTCTACTTAAACACATTTCAGTGGAAACTCCGCCTGCTGCCCTCCTACATTCAAAAGAGCCTGTGCACACTTAAACCACAATAAAAGGATGCCACAGCACTGCCTTTATCGCTCAGTGGTAGACTGAGAAGTTGTTATATTGCTGCTAAGTAAGACTCAATCTGAGTAACAGCAAGCAGATTTTTTTCCAAATAAAATAATCTGAACTACCTGGGGTGAATTTACCCACTGACCCTGACCTTTCCACTGCAGCGAGAAGACAGCAGCTGCACAGCCTCCATCTAAATTAGAAATGCCTGATTTAGAGTGTTTCTGCTGGTTAAGCTGTGGACGAGCAGGGGGAGCTCAGCAAGGTCTCTCATCCCTTGTAAGACTCTTCATTTCCTTGCTCCACAGCTTTGCTTTGGGGGAGCAAGAATTCCAGAACTGATCTCGTTTTTCCCTTTCTGCTGGTGGGGACAACCAGAAAAGGATCAGGAAATTCTGGGGACCAAGATAGCTGGATGAAATGTCAAGAAGAAAAGGGAGCAGTCTTTTAAAAACAAAAAAACAACAGCCACAAAACCCCAAAACTTCTCTCTGGCCTCTCTCCCTCTAGTAACACCTCTGCTCCCCGCCATCACCAGTCACCACGTTGGCCCTCTACTCTAATTAAATGAGTCTGGAGCTGACTTGGAAAGAAAGCCAGCAGCCACGACACAGAGAAGTTTCTTATTAACTTGTGTGATGAAGTAGAAGCCTGTTTGGTCAGTTGGTGGCTTAACCTACTTTATTTTAATGAATTATCCATCAAGTGGGATACACAGAGGTGCCATGTCAACATACTCCGAGATCATCACTGTCATCCTCAGACAAGCTTTGAAATCAGTTCTAAGTGGCAGTACTTTGTGTGGAGTCTAACAAAATGTGTACTAGCACCAGCCAAAATAAATTATCATCTTCTTCCCTGCAGAGACGTACCAGTACCTGCTTGATGCCTTGAGGAGTGCCAGCATGGCATGCCACCACACTGTATATGAACTAACTACAAGGAAAATTATAAACTGAGATTTTTTTTGATTCTGAAAAACATTGAAATATGTGAACTGTGACATCTGCAGCTCAAATGACCTGCTTAAGAAATATATGAATGTTTTAACAATGGAAGAGCTTTGTAATCTGTTCAAGGGTGGATTTTTTTCCATAAAAATTCATCATATAGAACTATTTTCTGTGAAATATTAATTAAAATTAACAGATTGTAAATATCAAAATTCAGATCATTACTGAGGCCCACATAACTTAATTACAGCATTGAGAACTGCTCTGAAAAAATCAAAAGGTCTGACCCCTGATGCTTTCAGCCAAGTCCAGAAACTATGAAAGTTTAGTTTGCTAGCAGTTTTGTAATATTTTGTGTAGCAATGAGATTTGTTTGACAAGACCCTTTGCCTGGAATAACCTTTTGATGTCTGAGACAAGCTTGACATTTCTGCTTCCTATTTAATTTTTAAGTAACTACTGCTTTAAAGTTCTGAGCCCAAGTTTCCTGCCCCAAGTAAACCAAATCTCTTCATTTTTCACTTTCATTTTCCACTTCTGCTTTTCTTTGCCGGTTAGATCATTTGGAGCTGAGCCCCAGTGGCACAACAGGCTTCCTAACCCTACAGTTTCCACATTTTCTGTACTTCTTTCATATGTCTGAATAAAATAAGCTTCAAGGCTCTGCATTAAAATCTTCTAAATATAGTGCCATGTTTGCTCTCTTGCAGCTAGAGCAGATCTCTGATTTCAGTGCTGGAGATGAGGAGGCATCTCGCACTGTTTCTGGATGAAAGAAGAAACTCTGTGACCAACATGTTGTAAGAAACAGGCATTTTTCCAAGAGGTGGCCTGGGTGGAATTTGACTCCACAACATCACAAATCAGAAAACAAACCAACTTCCTTTTCAAAATCTCAGTGCTACTGTCATTCAGAGCACAGCTGAAGACAGTAATAGGGCAAGAGGCTTCTCCTTCCATTTTCTCTCAAGCTTGCAGCTATTGGGG